>JAIUZE010010200.1:0-52069 GCA_022085475.1 Heliosperma pusillum
TAATTGAGTTTTGAAATGAATTGGTTGAGAATTGGAAGCCCTCGGGTGAAGAAGTGTTCCCAGCCGGTCGACCGGCCGCCGGTCTGACCACCGGCTGAGAACACTCCAGAAACCCATTTCTGAAACTTGGATTTTTGTGTAAGAGGTGCTCCAGGCCGGCCCACCGGCCACCGGTCAACCAACCGGCCTGGAACACATCAGTGTTGGAGTTGTGCGTTTGGTATGATTGTCTGAGCCGGTCGACCGGCCGCCGGTCGACTGACCGGCCCAGACCCCTTTCCTCTGTTTTTGGGGAGTTTGCCTGTGTTCTGAGCCGGCCCACCGGCCGCCGGTCTCCTGCCCGGCCTGGAACACGGCTGTATATTTTTCCTTCAATTTCTAAAACTCGTAATTTATAATAGTTCGCATGATCGGTTTATCGTATAATTTTACGTAAGGTCTTATAATATTCATGTTTTGGCTATATGATTTCTCTTTCGCATGTATCACATGTTTTGTGACGGTTTTCGATATGTTCCCACTTTGAGTCGGTTTTTACAAATGAGTCGGTTTGAGCACGATTTTGTATTGTGCTTTGTATTCTCATTCCCTTGGCTACCTTTCCGTTCGTAAGGCTGGAATGTCGGAACGGAGAGGGATCCTACTGCTTAAGTGCATGTGTTAGTGGGCATACGACGACGTTGTTGGGAGTTGAACGCTATGCGTTGCTCGACCCGGCCGTCAAATGTTGTGTACTTGCGAGGTGGTGTTATTTGCATGTAGCGTACCGCTTGTTATGAGGCTTGAGCTGTTTTTCCGCCTCTTTCGTGAATTGATCTACCGAATTTGGGGTACTCGGCATGTATATTGTAAGCCCGAGTATTGGATGCGAAACGTTTATCGCATGTCGAATCGGAAAATGGTTATCCGCGGATCCTGGCCAGGTTTAGACTAGGACCGTATTATTATCGTCGTGCTACCGGAGGAAATTAGTGAACATATACGAAATGTGATCGTGTATGCGTTACAGGGAAATGCTTATCCCGTGGATGCCTTTTAATCATACTTGCCATGTACACGATGCTAGTGAGTTTCATTTACCGTGAGAAAGGTCGTCTTTGTGTCGTTGTCTTTGAATGTGTGATTTCATGATTGTATTCATGGTCATTGCATGACTTGACACCGTCAAGGTCTTGGTTCGTGAATGGATGGTAATATGTTGGATATTATGTGATCATCGCATGACTTGAATGGTTTGTCTGTCGAGTCTCAATCTTATCAATCTTATACCGCTAACGGTGAGATGCAAGACCTAGTGAGCGTATTCGATTGCCTAAGAGTGTCTTTCCCGAGTCTTGAATAGCATGATGGTTCGGATTTGATTTCCACATGATCTTATCATTATATCTGTATTGCCGATCTCATTTGCTATCGTAAACTCAACATGGGATATTTATATATGACATGCTTTACTTTCGTATTACCTTATGTGTACGTTTGATGTAATATGGCTGGAGAACCCGGAGTTACTCCCCACTGACTGTGGCATTCATGTTTTTCATGGATGAACAGGTTGCATGCTATGGATGACTTTTTGGATCTGATATTTTGGGGTTCGGGTGTGAGCTAGCGGGCGTTGTCCCTGGAAGTTCACCTCTAGACGATAGTAGCTAGTTTTTGTTACACACTTGTTCTTTGCTAACATTTTAAGAGGCCTCGTCTCTTTGTTGTATAATTCCGTATTTAGTTTGTATCATTTTGACACACCTCGTGTTATATATATCTTGCATGTTTAAAAGTTTTTAAAATACCGTATTTCCGCATATCTTTTCCCATGCTTGTATGTTTTATCTTTCCGCATTCGCGAGGGTTGTCACACTAGGTCATGGTGATCTGCATCATACAGTGTAAGATGGGTCAACAGGAATTGTCCACCCACGTTGGGTATTAACATCTTCGGGCCATTCGAGGAGTAGTAACTGGAAATGCGTGGCCACGCTCGGAAGAGATCTCTGGTAGATTTTCCGGTCAGACAGTTACTCTCCCAGATCGAGAAACCCACTTTATTTATAATTTCAATTGCAAGTGCAACCTGTAAGACACCTTGCAATGAGTGGGAGGATGTGACGCAAAAGAGACAAGAGAATCGTTAGCACACAACTTGTCGAGACAAGTGGGAGAAATTGTAGGAGGAGGAGTCCTCTGCAATAGTGTTGCTACATGCACAACTTGTATCGGACAAGTGGGAGATTGTTGGAGTAAGTGTCCTCTACAATAGTGCATTTATATAATAAATCTCATTTGGAATATACGTGGCATGATTAGTATATTTTGATACTCCACGTCAGTTGAATAACGTAAATCGGTAACGCTTGGCTGACTAGAGTTTGACGTTATTGTCGTATGACGGCGGTAATCAACTGATCCCTTTAGGTCACACCTATAGGATGAGACCCAAATAGAATACTAATTATTTGTATGCGATACAGTTTAATTAGAGCATTACATATATTTGATATGTACGTTTAGTTACGAGAGTTATTTATTGGAAATTGAGTTAGGAACTCATTCCACTTAAATTTATTAGTCAATTATACGATAACTGACTGAATAAATTTTACGTCTTATTTTAATACGATTAAATAAGATTTAAATTAATGATTAATCGTTAATTCATTAAATTAGTTGAGGTTATGCATATATTTTGAGGTAGAGGTAATTAGTTAATTATATTTACAAGGAGTTGTAAAATAAATTTACTAGGCATTGTGGGATCCATTATATATTGATATAATGGTAATATATCACTTAAAAGTTAAGTGTATATATTTATTATTAATTTGAGTCATATAATTGTTTTACGATAAAATTAACACTTAATTATACAAGTTATACAAGATAATTCATTAAATTAGTTGAGGTTATGCATATGATTATAAGTATTTGTGGGACAAATATCAAAAATCAAAATGGACCATATAAGGCCACTAGGGGCCGGTCAAGTAGTAGTGGTAAGGTGATGATGGTTGCTTTTGTTCATGCTCACAAGTCACATGTGATTATGACATGAATAGTACACCAAAATCATTTCAACTAATACTACACTCCACCACCTTGCATGAGAATAAAATAAGAATAAAAATCATCTACAAAAGCTTGTAGAGGGCCGACCGTGTGCTCATAAATAGGCCATTTTGTTGTTCATTTTTCTTCTACTTCTTTCTAAAACCTCCAAAATCTCTCTAAAACTCACATGCAAACTAATATTCATACCATATTACAAGTGTAGTAATACAATAATATTAGTAGTATTTATCGTACTTATTATATAGTTAATAATAAGGTAAGATTATTTGGGTTTAATCTTGGGTGCAACTAGAAGGAGACCTTCTACTTTGGAGGTTGTTTTATGGAGGATCATCTATCAATTTCATGCTCAAGAACAATAAGCAGGAGTTCTTATTGTGCCCATATTGAACCAAAAATTCCCAATGTAAGGATTGTGACAACCCTCGCGAATGCGAAAATATAAAACATACAAGCATGTGAATTATATAGCGGAAATATGAAGTTTTTAAAACTTTTATACATGCAAGAAGAAATATACGAGGAGTGTCAAATATTACAAACCAAAGTACAAAATAAACTACAACAAGAGACGAAATCTCTCCAAATGTTAACAAAGTAAAAGTGTTTAGCAAACAAGCTAAAATCGTCTAGAGGTGTTTCATCCAGGGACTACGCCAGCTAGCTCACACCCGAACCCAAAATATCATAAGCAAAAAGCCATCCAAATCAAGCAACCTGTTCATCCATGAAAAACATGAACGCCACAGTCAGTGGGGAGTAACTCCGGGTTCTCCCAGCCATATCACATCAAACGTACATAGAAGGAAATACCAAAGTAGAAGCATGTATATATAGATATACATGTGAGATACGATAAGAATAGATAGGCAATTCAATATATAATGATAAAAGCATATAGAATACAAAATCCGAATCCATCATGTGATACAAAGACGCGGGGAAGACACTCTTAGGCAACCGAATACGCTCACTAGGGCTTGCATCTCACCGTTAGCGGTATAAGTTTGATAAGATTGAGACTCGACAAACAAACCATGCCAAGTCATGGTATGACCATGAATAATCAATCATGTGATCACCCATCCACACATAACAATACAATGACGACCTCTCTCATGGTAAATGAAACGCACTAGCACCGTGTACATGGCAAGTATGATTAACAGGCATCCACGGGAGAAAAACATTCCCTGAACGCATACACGATTCAATCCATTTCGTATATGTAGACTAATTTCCTCCTGGTAGGAACGACGATAATAATACGGTTCCTAATCTAAATCTGGCCAGAATCCCGGAATCGCATTTTCCAGTTCGACATGTGGTATGACGTTCCACATCCAAGACTCGGTCAATCAAATGACGCCGAGTACCCCAAATTCGGTAGCTAAAATTCACGAAAGAGGCGGAAAAGAGCTCGAGCCACATAACAAGCGGTACGCTACATGAAAATAACACCACCTCGCAAGTACACAACATTTGACGGCCGGGTCGATCAACGCAAAGCGTTCGCCTTCCAACAACGTCGTCGTATGCCCACTAACACATGCAATTAAGCAGTAGGATACCTCCCCGTTCCGACATTCCAGCCTTAGGAACGTGGAGGTAGCCAAGGGAATGAGAGTACAAAGCACAAGACAAAATAGTGCTCAAACCGTATCATTTGTAAAAACCGACTCAAAGTGGGAACATACCAAAAACCGTCACAAAACATGAGAATAGGGAATCATAGAAGTGTAAATATGATAAACATGAGTCAATACATGATACATAAGCATTAGAACAAGTTTATGAAGCATAATGAATAAAAACATAGATCACCTCTCCAAAACAACGTTGTTTGAAAACCAACGAAAACAAGGGTCCACTTTAAACGGTCATAACTAGAGTTCTAGACATGAAAATGCAGAAATTCTAAATGGAGGTGATAGCTTATCCTCTTACGGTTCCAACGGGATGTCACACGCCCAAAACAAGCAAGTAACGAAGGAGATATGATCATTTTACGAAAAGGGGTCAGTGCAGGAAAATTACTGTCGGCAGCGAGTGACGCTGCCTGCGTCACCACGACGCAGCCTGCGTCCTACACGGGATTCAGGAACGATCAAATATCAACAAGTTACCAACACAAAAATCCTCATTTATCATCACAAACCATCAATTCTCATATCAATTAACAACTAACAACAACCAACAACAACAACACAAGTCCACAGCATACTAACCATAATCTAAATACGATTACTAGCCTAGAAAACACATAAAACACGTAAATGATATCGAGTAACCCTTCACCGTTACCTTTTCGTGTCTTTAATCGATTTCTAAACCTTCCTAGTCTCCACCTACATACAATTAGATAATAAAAGATGAATATCATTCACCTTGAGAAAGACGGATAATTTAAAAAAGCGAGAAAGATGGTAATTTTATTACCATTACGGATAGAGGAAGTTAAGAGGGGAAGAATAAGACGTACTTACGTGAATTTGAGCAAGAAACGAATGAGATATGATGATTCAAAGACGGATAAAAAATGGAGGCTAGGTTTCTTTGGTTTCTTAGTGAGGAAGAAAGAAGATGTTGAGTTCTGAGGGAAATTAGGTTATGAGGGGAGTATATGTAGAGTAAGTGGAAAAAAGTCAAGAAAAAGTCAAAGTCGCCTTAAGACGGGATTCACATGGAATCTCGTGGAAATTCCAAATACGAACTCGGAAATTCTAAATTCGACTCGGAAAATTAAATTTACGATTAAAACTAAATTTCATTGAAAAATATCCGTAAAATATTTTCACTATAAAAATAGGGTACATTTGCGGGTGTTACAAGACTCATATTTATAATTACAGTATCACCCCATCTTATGATAATTTTCCAATATGGTACAATTATATTATTTATACGTAGTATATTTACCACACTTACAGTCTTACATTATATTTCGTTATTTATTTTATATTATTTTTTTTGTTAAATGAATGTAATTATTTTTATATAAAAATTATAAATATCACTTGATTATAATATAAGAAATATATATAATAATAACTAAAAGATTTTCTACTTTCTTTTTTATATCTAGATTGTTATATATGATGTGAAAATATAATCTTAAGAACTATATCGATGTGAAAATATAATCTTAAGAACTCTCTAATTTCTTTTTTATAATATAAGAAATATATCTATGTGAAAATATAATCTTAAGAACACTCTAAGACAATACTTAAGAGATTCAAAATAAATTTCGGGTTGATACCTAAGTTTCAAGGATATCTTTTATTTATAATTATAAGACCACCCCCACCTTATGACAATTTTCCAATGTGGGACAATTGTACTGTTTATACGTAGTATATTTACCGCACCTACATTATTGTTTAATGTAGGACAAATAGCATCCTAAGTGGTACACCATATTTTTCTATAAATTAATTAATTCTTGATTGATAGTATTATTTATGGATTTTCCTAAATTATTTTTTGATGAATTTTTTGATATTCAATTATACTCTTAAGAGCTCTGATAGACAAAACTCAAAAGGCTCATATTTGTAATCATAAGATCATCTCATTTTGTGTAATTTTTCGATGAGACCATTCTACTATTTATAGGTATTATATTCACCATACCTATATTGCTTTTCGGTGTGGAACAAATAACATACTAAGAATTACACCAAGTATGTATAAACTATATTGAAATCTATACTCTAATGATTGCATTTTTACCAGAAATCTAATTATATTATGTTCATTATTTTCTTATAATACCTTTTTTCTAATGAAAAGTAAAAAAATGTATATAAAAATTATAAACGTCCCTTGAATATAATATATGAAATATATATTAAAATAATTAAAAGATATTTTACATTATTTTTTTATCATTCTTTCCTAAATTAATTTTTGATGATGTAAGCGTTAATATTGGAGAGATACTAATACAAACTTTCAAGAGGTCTCTAAGACAATATTTAAGAGACTCAAAAGATTTTGGGTGGATACATAAGTTTTAATAATGACTCATATTTATAATCATACGATCACCCTAACTTATGTTAATTTTTCAATGTGGGACAATTCTTCTTTTTATACTTAGTATATTCACCACGCGTACATTATTTTTCAGTGAGGGATAAATAACATACTGAGTAGTATGTCATCAAAATTATTATTTATGATACTTTTCTAAATTAGTTTTAATACAAACTTGTAAAAGCTCTTTAAGACAATACTTAAGAGACTCAAATTGCTTGGGTGGATACTTAAGTCCAAGATGACTCCTATTTATAATCATAGGATCACCCTACCTTATGATAATTTTTCGATGTGAGACTATTCTTCTATTTATAAATAGTATATTCACCACACCTTCATTATTTTTCAATGACAATACTTAAGAGACTCAAATTGCTTGGGTGGATACTTAAGTCCAAGATGACTCCTATTTATAATCATAGGATCACCCTACCTTATGATAATTTTTCGATGTGAGACTATTCTTCTATTTATAAATAGTATATTCACCACACCTTCATTATTTTTCAATGTGGGACCATTATTATTTATGATGATGTAAATTTATGTATATTTCTCGGAGATGATATTACAAACTTTTAAGAGCTTTATAAGACTATTCTTAAGAGACTCAAAATATTTTGGGTGGATACATAAGTTTCAGACTCATATTTATAATCATAAGATCATCCCACCTTATGATAATTTTTCAATGTGAGACAATTATACTATTTATACATAGTATATTTACCATACTTACATTATTTTTCAATGCGGGATAAATAAAATAGTAAGTAGTATACTGTTTTTTTTGTACAATAATTATTTCTTGACTGTTACTAAGTTATTATAATAGTACTTCCTCCACACACCTATTTTCATCTTATTTGCTTTATTTCGGTCTCCTAGACGACACTTTGACCGTATTTTTTGACGTATATATGTTGGTTTTATTCTTTAATTTTTTTTTCATGAAAGATGTCATGAAAATAAGTGTAAATATTTTTGTTTTATAATCTAGTTTTTTTTATTCTCCAACTTATTTACGGTCACAGCTCGGCAACTTTGACCTCCCAAAAGTAACTGAGGTGAAAATATGCGTGGAGGGACTATTAGAATAATAAAAATCATTTTAAAATAATTTTTTTAAATTTTCACATACTTATACTCTAGTCATACCATATTATCAACAATATAGTAGTAAAAAAAATATATAATTTAGACTCCAATGAAATCATTTTTCGCGACGAATCCAAATATCTAAGTTTCGAAATGCTTTGCATTATATTTTTTTTTATATTGATGATCAAAAATTTTTCTTACGTAAATAATAGTTGTGATATTAAAAATATTACATAAGATATTTTTCATAACTTCCAAGATCTTAAAATATATTTTCCAAAAATTGAAAAAGATGATGCGAACCAATAGAATTGCTCGAAAAAAGCCTCTTTTGTATATGTATATATATATATTGATTGGTGCCCAGCCCCGCCCGGGCTACCTCTATTTATCATTAAAATTTATTTTAACTAAATATACTTTAAAATTGAATAACTCATAAATTTATCATTAATATATTTTCTTATGACATATATTAAAGTTACGATAAAAGAAAGTATGAGACAATTCATTACTCCCACCATTATTATATTACTTTAATCAATTGGTCAGCTAATTGTTCATATATACTTTTTTTATTGTTAGTATTGTTTCTTTTATTACATTCATTATTACTACTGTTACTTTCACTATTCCCGTCGTAATTATTGTTACTTTCACTACTCCCGTCGTAATTATTGTTTCTTTCACTATTCCCGCCGTAATTATTGATACTTTCATTAATGCCGCATTAATAATTTCACTACTCTTGGTTCTAATATTGTTACTTTCACCATTAAAACGAGTGATTACTATAATTTGATTAGCTGATAAGTAAATATGAAATTTTAAGAGGCTCATATATTTATATAAATATATTACATATATGCATTAAATCAATTTAAAAGAATTATGCAATATTATATCTTTTGGAAACCTAGCTTGATTTATTTTCCTTCTAATAGTTTGCAAAATATTTTGTGTAAGTTAAATAATTATATAACACAGAAATTACTTTAGTTTAATGTATAATCTATGCTACTAATTAATACCATAAGTGGAGCATGTTTATTTTAAGGAAAATTATCATATTCTGTTATTTTCTAAATTTATACTTGCATCAAAATTATATATATTTTACATTGAAATCCCTTGTTCAGGTCTATCACACAGCGCTATCGATTAAAAACTATATAGTATAATTAATTTGTATAACTTTATTTAATTACATGGAAGTCCCTTGGTTTCAGGATTTAATATATAGTATAGATAAGTGACCTTTATTTCACATTTATCTCATTTAGTCATAAATAAGATACACAATATTATATATTCAAACAATTTGTATTAAACATAAACAAAGTGTTGTATTATTGTGCTCCAAATTTTCGGATCATATGACGGGATGTTATCCTTTCTTGGTAAAGAATTATATACTCATGATTTAAATTTTATTTATATCTACTTAAATTTTTAAATCTTTCAATTTACTTTTTTACTTTAGCCTCACATTTTTTTGTGTGTTTAATTTTTTTTTTTTGCGTCGGAAGCATTGTTACTAATTTGCACCCCCTATATTCAAATCCTAGATATGCCACTGTTCAAAGGTACAAGTGTCATTTTTTAAAGAGCTCAAAAACTTAACTACTATACTCGAAATCTTTTTTCTTAGCGGATATAACTACACAACTCGAAAATTTTATTGTGATGGTCAGAAAGTCTACTTGCTATCATATGTGAGAAATATCGGTATATTTCATCATGAAATTTAAGGATTACAACGAAATTATAATATATGAAATGCGAGTCATAAACGAAATGCATAAAGATTAGAATCAACCTTCGGTCCTTGCAATATGGCCTAAGAACAAATATCGAGATCGATATTCTCCTAATCGTTGCACCCAAGATGCTCTGAGAAATGCCTTTTCTTGTGCTAGAATTAATACAAAAATTACTGCTAATTTTTTTGTGAAAAAAAGTTGTGATGATAAGAAGTGTAGAGAATGAGTTTATATCAAACTCTTTTTTCTCTTCCTTTGACCGTCCAAGAGGTAGAGTAAGGGGAGGAGTCTTCCCTCTTTTTCCTCTACTTGTTTTTAGGTTGTTAGCTTAGCTTTTTATTTTAATGTATAAAATGTATATGTATTATTATTGTCATTTATGTTGTCACATATTAATAAGTCCATACAACATCTTGTAGTCGATTTATTAATACCGGTTTGACATCATTTATTATGACAATATCATATAATATATACGTCAACTATAAATATCGTATATTTATAATTTGCTAATTAAATATAACAGTTTATATTTAATTACGAATTAACATTTAATTCGTTTAAGCTTACATTATTTAATCGTATTAAATAATTACATTATATACATTAATTAGATATAACAGTTTATATTCAATTACGAATTAACATTTAATTCGTCTCAGCTAGTATTATTTAATCGTATTAAATAATCGTATCATCATTACATTGACTAACTTTTTAGTCATATACATCGACTAACCTTTTAGTCATATAAGGCATCAATATGATTATATTTTTCATATAATCATATCTCTCAAACACATCCTTTAGGTGTGACTTTTAGGGACCAGTTGATCACCGCCATTAAAATGACAATAACGTCAAACTTCTAGCAAGCCAACCGTTATCGATAAACGTTAATCAACTGATAAGAATACTAAGTATACCCTGTGAACCTGTAAGAGATTTATACAAGTTATCACACTAACTGTGGAGGACACTAGCTCCAACAATCTCCCACTTGTCCTTACAAGTGTATGTGCGATAACCGATTCTCATATCCAAAATTTCTCCCACTCAATGTAAAACAATTTGCAAAGTCCGTATTCACAAAGGTCGTACTTTACAAGTAATCTATATCAAGAGTGGTTTTCCCGACTAGAGAGTAACCTAAATGATAAACGAATCATTATTCGAGCATGGCCATGCATTTCAGTTACAACTCCTCGAGTGGCCCTGAGAAATAACAAAACCTAATAAAGGTTGGATATTTTCTTCAAATCGAATCCTGCAGATACAGGCACAGTATGAAATGACCCAGTAAAAATCTGCTTAGCCTCATGTTACGGTCGACCATGAGAAAGAAACCAAAGTCACCCAAAAACTGCCTTAATCTCAAGAGACAGTCGATAGTCAAAAGAATCAACTCTAGGAACCCTATGGACGTCCAATCCACGACCTGGCACAAAATGTTCTTACACATTTAGGACTCCATAACGTTGTTACGATGTCCTACGAGGTATCTTTATAACTCGTATCTGTGATCGATCAGTCAACCGTTTGACTTATGGCTCGTTGAACCCACCATCAATCAACTTCACAATATAATTGCCAGAGTTATCAGCTCATGTGGGCGATTACGGACCAAAAAAAATATAATGTAATTCAGTTCACTTTCTGGCGTTCAATGTTGTCGTACAATCCACATGAAAAACAAAATATAAAACAATACGATGATGTTATGAATAGTATATGAAAAAGATACATTTATCTTGTAACACCCGAAAATGTACCCCATTTTTTTTATAGTGAAAATATTTTACGGATACTTTTCAGCGAATCTTAGTTTTAATTTAGAATTTAATTTTCCGAGTCGATTTTAGAATTTCCGAGTTCGTATTTGGATATTACGCGAGATTTCAAGTAAATCCCGTCTTAAGTCGTCTTTGACCTTTGTTGACTTTTTCCCTTACACATCTCATACTTCCTCTTAACCTATTTTCATTCACACAACTCAACTCAACATTTCTTCTTCCTTAAGAAATCCCAAAACCCTTGCCTCCATTTTGATCCAAGCTTAAAATCGTCATATCTCATTCGTTTCTTGCTCAAATTCACGTAAGTTCGTCTTATTCTTCTCCTCTTAGCTTCCTCTATCCGTATTGGTAATAAAATTACCGTCTTTCTCGCTTTTCAAACTTTCCGTCTTTCTCAAGGTGAAGTATATTCATCTTTTATTAACTATTTGTAGGTGGTGACCTTCAAGATCCCGACAAAGACTATTTCTTAATCGAAGAGGACCTTGACACGGAGTGAAGATGCAATACGGTAACGGTGAAGGGTTACTCGATATCATTTACGTGTTTTACGTGTTTTCTATGCTAGGAATCGTATTTAGAATATGATTTGTAAGCTTAGTAATTGTGTTGATGATGATATATGTTGTTTGTTGAGAATTCATATGAGAATGGATGAATTATGATAATAGTTGATGTTGGTTGAATATTGAACATGGATGAATGTTGATGATTTTCGTGCATATGGACCCCAGCCGGTCGACCGGCAGCCGGTCAGACCACCGGCTGGGGCACTGGCTGTATATTTTGGTTGTAACGTATGATATTATGCATGAAGTTGGTCTCAGCCGGCCGACCGGCAGCCGGTCTGCCGACCGGCTGAGACACCTCACCCTTTTTCTTTGATTTTCTCATAATACCCTGGGTCCCAGCCGGGTAGCCGGCAGCCGGTCCCCTTGACCGGCTGGGACACTCTGTAATTTCAAGTTGGTTTTCATATCACTAAAGGCGTCAGCCGGGTGGCCGGCAGCCGGTCCACCTGACCGGCTGGCACCTGCTGGATGTTCTTTGTAAATTTTGTTTACGATTTCATTTATAATAATTCCGATCGTTCGTTTATCGTATAATTTTACGTATTGACTTTAATTATTAATGTTTCGAATATATGATATTTCATTCGCTTGTATCACATGTTTTGTGACGGTTTTTGGTATGTTCCACTTTGAGTCGGTTTTTACAAATGTTACGGTTTGAGCACTATTTTGTTATGTGCTTTGTACTCCCATTCCCTTAGCTACCTCCACGTTCGTAAGGCTGGAATGTCGGAACGGGGATGTATCCTACTGCTTAATTGCATGTGTTAGTGGGCATACGACGACGTTGTTGGGAGGCGAACGCTTTGCGTTGATCGACCCGGCCGTCAAATGTTGTGTACTTGCGAGGCGGTGTTATTTGCATGTAGCGTACCGCTTGTTATGAGGCTTGTGCTCTTTTCCGCCTCTTTCGTGAATTGTATCTACCGAATTTGGGGTACTCGGCGTCTATGATTAACCGAGTATTGGATGCAAAACGTTTTATCGCATGTGGAATCGGAACACGTTTATTCTGAGAGTCTGGCCAGGTTTAGACTAGGACCGGATATATATTTATATCGTCGTGCTACCAGGAGGAAATTAGTCTACATATACGAAATGTAGCATCGTGTATGCGTTCAGGGAAATGATGTATCTCGTGGATGCCTTTTAATCATACTTGCCATGTACACGGTGCTAGTGCGTTTCATTTACCGTGAGAGATGTCGTCTTTGTGTCATTGTGTTTTGATGCGTGATTACATGATTGATTATTCATGGTCATTGCATGACTTGGCATGGTTTGTTTGTCGAGTCTCAATCATATCAAACTTATACCGCTAACGGTGAGATGTAAGCCCTAGTGAGCGTATTCGGTTGCCTAAGAGTGTCTTCCCCGAGTCTTTGTATAACATGATGGTTTCGGACTTGTAACTCTTATGCACTTATCATTTTATATCGAATTGCCTATCTATCCTTATCGTAATTCACATGTATATCTATATATGCATGCTTCTACTTTTGTATTCCCTTTTATGTACGTTTAATGTGATATGGCTGGGAGAACCCGGAGTTACTCCCCACTGACTGTGGCGTTCATGTTTTTCATGGATGAACAGGTTGCTTGACTTGGATGGCTTTTTGCTTATGCTATTTTGGGTTCGGGTGTGAGCTAGGGGGCGTTGTCCCTGGAAGATTCACCTCTAGTCGTTAATTAGCTAGTTTGCTAATCACTTTGACATTGTTAACCTTTTGAGAGACTACGTCTCTTATCTTATAGTAATTTGTATTCGGTTTGTAATTTGACACTCCTCGTATACTTATCTTGCATGTATAAAGGTTTTTAAAATACCGTATTTCCGCTTATTATATCACATGCTTGTATGTTTTATTTCCGCATTCGCGAGGGTTGTCATAGTTGGTATCAAAGCTTTATCGCTCCCGACGCACACACGTGAACCCTAAACTTAAACTACTTGACCTTAAAAATAATAAATGAGAGTTGGGTAGAAGTTAAGGATTTTACTTGGTAGTCTATTTGTTTATGCTAATTGATAGGAGTAACTTAATTTGTTTTTGTTTCTTATGAAGATGGTGAGACCTCGTCTAGTTGAGAACGTTATGTTGGAAGCTCTTACTCAAGTGCTGAAAAATCAGCAAGATGCGGCTTTAGCTCAAGCCAACAACCAAGTTCCCCCTCGAAGGGAAGATAACCATCAAGGTGGCTACGCATGGGTAGCCGGGCAAATAGCTAGAAGTAAGATTGTACCATATGGTGGAGAACCGGACCCTACGGAGTTATCCGATTGGTTCCGTGAGATGGAGAAGCAGTTCGATCTATACCAAGTCCGAGAAGAGGACAAGTTGAGGATCGCAAAGCACTTCCTTGTAAGGGAAGCGAATAATTGGTGGGCTATCACTAGTGCCACCGCTACTCTCGAAGATGACTTCAATTGGGCTTGTTTTAATGCTCTTGTGGAAGGTAGATTCTATCCTAAAGAGCTTAAGCAACAAAGGCTCAAGGAGTTCATCGACTTTAAGCAAGGCAACTTGTCAGCTCAGGACTTCACTACGGAGTTCAATAAGCTTGCTCATTTTGCTCCAAGACTTATCCGAGATGACGAGGACCGAGCCTTCTATTACCGTAACAAGCTGAGTGCCGTTCTTCAAAGTAAAGTGAGAAGGAATACTACTTCTTTTGGGGATCTTTATGATGATGCCTTGTGGGCCGAGAATTCCATGAAGGCTATTAGAGATGAAGCTTTGATGAATAATCCCTCTCCTTCTTATGCTCCTAGGCCGAATGTTTATGGGAAGAGACCGTTGATTCCGTCTCCTTCTAATTCTTATGCTAACAAGAGGAGATTCAATCCTCCTTCCAATGCAAATACAAGAAATCCTGCTCCTTTCATTCCTAGAGCTACTTCAAATGTGGCTCATAGCCTTATACTCCTCAAGCTCAAGCTCAAGGTCGCTTTTGCAACCGTTGTAGACTTCCTCTACACCCCGGTGTATCTTGTTCCAACCGACCTTATGTGTGCTTCTTTTGCCAAAAGGGTGGTCACCGTTATGATGATTGCCCCGATCGAAAGTTGCCCCCTCCTTCTGCTAAACCTAAGGGTTCTATCTTTGTTATGAGCCGTGCCGAAGCCAATGCTCATCCAGAGATCATTACGGGTATGTTCTCAATCTTAGAGCAACCGTGTCTTATTCTATTTGATACCGGTGCTTCTATGTCTTTTGTGTCATCGACTTATGCTAATAAATTATCTATCGAGCCTACATCTAGTGAGGATACTCCCATATCCTTACCATCCGGAGATATTATCTCTTGTTCTACTCTATATCCTAATGTCCCAATATCTATTGCGGGTTCTATCTTTCCCGCTAATCTCCTTAAGTTCCCTCTAGGAGAGTTCGATATAATATTAGGTATTGATTGGTTAGCATTGTACCATGCTAGGTTCAGTGTCGTGATCAAAAGATTTATTTAAAGAGTCCTTTAGGAGTTAGAATAACCTATAAGGGATCTCATCCCCGAAAAGATGTCTCATTAATTTCCGCTATGAAATTGGTAAGTATGGTTAGAAAAGGTCACCAAGCATACATGTGTATTGTGACTTCTTCAACTACCTCTTCGCCAAGTATTGAAGACGTGCCTATTGTTCGAGAATTCGTTGATATATTCCCCGAAGATTTGCGCGGGATTCCTCCCGAGCGTGATGTTGAATTCTCTATTGATCTTGTTCCTGGTTCTGGACCCATAGCCAAAGCTCCTTACCGTATGGCTCCGACCGAATTGAAAGAATTAAGGAAGAAGCTAGATGATATGATAGAGAAGGGTTTTATTCGACCAAGTGCCTCGCCTTGGGGTGCTCCGGTTCTCTTTGTAAAGAAGAAAGATGGTTCTATGAGGCTTTGTATTGATTATCGTGAATTGAATCGGATTACAATCAAGAATAGGTATCCTTTACCAAGAATTGAAGATTTGTTTGATCAACTAAAGGGTGCTTCTACATTTTCCAAGATTGATTTGAGATCCGGTTATCATCAAATTCCTGTTCGAGATGTTGATATTCCAAAGACCGTTTTTAGTACAAGGTATGGTCATTATGAGTTCAAGGTAATGCCATTTGGATTGACGAATGCTCCTGCTATCTTTATGGATCAAATGAACCGCACATTTAGTGAGTATCTTGACAATTGTGTGGTGGTGTTCATTGATGATATTCTTATTTTCTCCAAGTTCGAAGAAGAGCATGCTATTCATTTGAGGATTATTTTGAGTGTTCTTCGTCGACAGAAGTGGTATGCTAAGTTCTTCAAGTGTGAATTCTGGTTACCTAAAGTGTCCTTTCTTGGGCATGTGATTTCTAAAGAAGGTGTTATGGTGGATCCTTCGAAGATTGAAGCTGTGGTGGATCGGAAGAGTCCGACTGATATTATAGAAATTCGAAGTTCTTGGTTTAGCTGGTTATTACCGTAGATTTGTCAAGGATTTCTCCAAGCTTGCTAGACCGATCACCCAGTTGTTGAAGAAGGAAACCAAATTCCTTTGGAATGAAGCTTGTGAAGCTGCGTTTCAAGAGTTAAAGAAGAGGTTAACTACCGCTCCGGTGTTGACTTTGCCTGAAGATGGAGTAGACTTTGATGTCTATTGTGATGCTTCTAAAATGGGATTAGGTTGTGTTCTTATGCAAAATAGGAAAGTGGTGGCTTATGCTTCAAGACAGTTGAGAGTTCATGAAGTGAACTATCCTACTCATGATTTGGAATTGGCCGCCGTCGTTCATGCTTTGAAAGTGTGGAGACACTACCTTATTGGAGTTCATTGTCGTATATTCACCGATCACAAAAGTTTGAAGTACATATTTACTCAAAAATAGTTGAATATGAGACAAAGAAGATGGTTGGAATTGGTGAATGATTATGATTTTGAGTTGTTGTACCATGAAGGGAAGGCTAATGTTGTTGCCGATGCTCTTAGTAGGAAAGCTTTTCATGCATTGAATGCTATGCGGGTATTACCCGATGATCTTTGTGCCGAGTTTAGAAGATTGAAGTTGGAATTCGTGGAGCGTGGATTTGTTTATGTTGGTGCTATGACCGCCGAACCTGTTTTTCTCCGTGAGATCTGCGAAAGCCAAGTTGTTGATCTTACCTACAAGTCGATTCAAGCTAAACTTCTTGAAGGTAAAGCTAAAGATTTCAAGTTTGATGATGAAGGTGTTCTTCGTTTCCATGGCCGCTTATTTGTTCCTAATGCTCTTGATTTGAGGAAGCGAGTTCTTGATGAAGCTCACCTTTCCCCTTATTCTATTCACCCCGGAGGTGATAAGATGTACAAAGACTTGAAGCTACAATTTTGGTGGCCGAACTTGAAGGGTGATGTTGTATCTTATGTTGGAAGATGTCTTACTTGCCAACAAGTGAAGATTGAACACAAGAGGCCCGGTGGATTGCTACAACCGTTGGATATTCCACTATGGAAGTGGGAATCTATTTCCATGGATTTTGTTATGGCTTTGCCGAGGGCCGTTGGAGGTAAAGATGCCGTTTGGGTTGTTGTTGATCGTCTGGCCAAGTGTGCTAGATTTATTCCGATCAAAGAAACTTGGAGTTTGGATCGACTAGCGAAAGCCTATGTTGATATAATTGTTAGATATCATTGAGTTCCTAAGGAGATTATATCCGACCGAGATCCGAGATTCTGTTCGAGATTTTGGAAAGCTTTGCAAGAAGCCATGGGTAGTAAGTTGTTGATGAGTACCGCGTTTCATGCCGCTACCGATGGTCAGTCCGAGAGGACTATTCAGACTTTAGAAGACTAGCTTAGGGCTTGTGCTCTTGACTTCCAGTCTAGTTGGGAAAAGAGTCTACCGTTGGTGGAGTTTTCTTACAACAACAGTTATCATGCATCTATCAAGATGGCCCCTTATGAAGCTCTTTATGGAAGGAAATGTCGGAGTCCTATATGTTGGAATCAATTGAGTGACAATCGTGATTTAGGCCCCGATGTTTTTGTTGAATCTATTGATAATGTGAAGGTCATTCGTGATAGAATGAAAGCCACTCAAGACCGTCAAAAGTCTTATGCCGATATACGAAGAAGGCCGTTAGAATTCGAGGTTGGAGATAAGGTGTTCTTGAAAGTATCTCCAATGAAGGGTGTTAAACGGTTTGGTGTTAAGGGTAAATTGAGCCCGAAATACATTAGACCCTTTGATATTGTGAAAAGGATTGGTGCCGTTGCTTACAAGTTGGATTTGCCCCCGAATTTGGCTAAGGTTCATAATGTATTCCATGTTTCTCAATTGAGAAAGTATGTTAGTGATCCAAGCCATGTCTTTCAAAAGGAAATGCCTGATAAGTGAATATTTGTATGATTTTAACCCCCATTTTAGCTCGGTTTTGTATGTCATTTGTGCTTTGTTAAGCCATTTTATGAGCTAATATCGTCTTCTAGGCGAATTCCTGTGTTCTAACTTGTTTTGTAGAGAAAGTGACGTTTCTACGCCCTTTTTCTATATTCCCGAGCATTTGCCTAGAACCCAACGATTCGAAGAAGAAAGCTTGACCATGTGTAAGGCATTTCAAGAAGGTTCACTAACTTGAGAGAGAGAAGAAGCAAAGACGGTTTCGTAGTTGTCGGAAGATCAATCAATTAGACAGAAGAATTTATCGTTTTACATCATACCCTATCAACAAACCCGATTGTAGAAGTCAAGGGGGATGTTGGAAGTCGAGTCAAGCAAAGGAAGATGAAGCGTTAGTCAAGAGCTTCCAGAAGACGACTTACCCGATCGGGTAAGTGTGTACCCGATCGGGGATGTGTACTGAATTGATCACTCAAATCCCTTCTTACACGAAATTTATGAAGGATATTCTAACAAAGAAGAGGACTCTAGATGATGTTGAAATCATCGCATTCACCGCTGAATGCAGTGCGTTATTGCAAAATAAGTCCCCTCCTAAGTTAAAGGATCCTGGTAGTTTCTCTATACCTTGCACTATAGGCACCTACACTATTGATAAAGCTTTATGCGATCTAGGTGCTAGTGTAAACGTTATGCCCTATTCCATTTGCGAAAAATTGAATATGGGAATTCTCAAATGCACAAGTATCACCCTGAAAATGGCAGATCGTTCTCTAAAACAACCTATGGGAGTTTTAGAATATGTACCTGTTAGAGTAGGGAGGTTTTTCATTCCAGTCGATTTTATAGTGTTAGATATGGCTGAAGATTCGCAAATCCCTATCATATTAGGAAGCCCATTTCTACACACTGCGGGAGCAGTAATCGATGTCAAGAATGGAAAATTGACATTAGAAGTAGGTGATGATAAAGTCACCTACAACTTAAACAGTGCAATGAAGAGCCCTATGCTTGAAGAGTCTTGTTGTTTCCTGGACATTGTCGACTCAGTTATTGATGAATCTCTATATCCATCAATTATTGAGGATCCTTTAGAAGCAATTTTATTGTTAGAGGATATCTCTGAGAACGACAATTTTGAGATCAGTGAGCTGGAAAGGGACCTGACTGGTAAAGAGGTACCGTCTGAAGAAGTTGAGGAGTTCATAAGCTTAATTGATGCTCCTGCCAAGGCAGAAGTACATAAACCTGAACTTAAACCTCTTCCCTCAAATCTAAAATATGCTTTTTTAGATGAATCTGAATATTGCCCGGTCATAGTGAGTGCTCTTCTAGATGAAAATCAGTTAAACTCACTATTGATTGTTTTGAGAAAACATAAAAAGGCAATAGGCTATAAACTTGAAGACCTCACAGGCATAAGCCCCGACTTTTGCATGCATAGAATCAACTTAGAAGAAGGCCAAAGACCTTGTGTTCAAGGTCAACGCCGTCTTAATCCCAACATGCAAGAAGTAGTTAAAGCTGAAGTTATGAAATTACTAGATGCTGGCATAATCTATGCAATTTCTGACTCAAAATGGGTTAGCCCTGTCCAAGTTGTTCCCAAGAAAGGAGGAACAACAGTAGTCAAGAATGAAAAGAATGAGCTCATCCCCACAAGGATTGTGACGGGATGGCGTATGTGCATTGACTACAGAAAGTTGAATCAATCAACTCGAAAAGATCACTATCCTCTGCCCTTCATTGATCAAATGCTAGAGAGGTTAGCTTGCCACAAATATTTCTGTTATCTAGATGGTTACTCAGGATTTTTCCAAATTCCTATCCACCCTGAGGACCAAGAGAAAACCACCTTCACCTGTCCCTATGGTACTTTTGCTTATCGCCGAATGCCATTTGGCCTATGTAATGCACCTGCAACCTTCCAGCGCTGCATGACTAGTATCTTTTCCGATTTTGTTGAGACTATCATGGAAGTATTCATGGACAACTTTAGCGTCTATGGCATTTCCTTTGATAATTGTTTGACAAATCTCTCGAAAGTTCTAAAACGCTGTGAAGAAGTCGATCTTGTTCTCAATTGGGAAAAGTGTCACTTCATGGTGAATGAAGGTGTAGTTTTAGGACACATCATTTCCGAAAGAGGTATTGAAGTGGATCGAGCTAAGATCCAAGTTATTGAACAACTGCCACCACCTGCTAATGTAAAAGGAATCAGAAGTTTCCTTGGCCACGCCGGTTTCTACCGACGGTTTATAAAAGATTTTTCTAAAATAGCCAAGCCCCTGACTGAGCTCCTTTTTAAGGATGCACCTTTTAATTTCACAAAGGAATGCCTTGAGGCATTCAACAAGATCAAATGTGCTTTAATCACCGCATCTATAATCCAGTCACCTGATTGGAATCTTCCATTTGAGCTTATGTGCGATGCGAGTGATTATGCCGTTGGAGTTGTTTTGGGGCAAAGAAAGGAAAAGTTCCTTCATGCAATTTACTATGCTAGTAAAACATTAGATCCTGCCCAAATCAACTATGCCACAACTGAAAAAGAACTTCTTGCCATTGTCTACGCCTTAGACAAATTCCGTTCTTACCTTATAGGATCGAAAGTCATTGTTTACACTGACCATGCTGCTTTGAAATATCTGCTTTCAAAGAAAGAGGCAAAACCTCGACTTATCCGATGGATCTTGCTCCTTCAAGAGTTTGATCTAGAGATCCGGGATAAGAAAGGAGCAGAAAATGTAGTCGCTGACCATCTTTCAAGGATAAGAGTAACTGAAATAGGATTGCCAACACCAATTAATGACTCATTTGCTGATGATTCCTTAATGGCGATTACTGACTCTTCTACTTGGTATGCTGATATGGCCAATTTTCTTGTCAGTCGACAGCTACCTTCTGACCTTTCTTATAACCAAAGGAAGCGATTTTTGCATGATGCAAAATTCTTTGTTTGGGATGACCCTTATCTTTTCAAGCAGTGTTCTGATGGTCTTTATCGACGATGTATCCCTCAGTGGGAAGTTAAAGGAGTTTTAGAAGGATGCCACTCATCTGCTTATGGTGGTTATCATGGTCCGTCCAAGACCGTAGCCAAAGTCTTGCAATCCGGGTTTTTCTGGCCCTCGATGTTTAAAGATTCAAAAAATTTTGTTATGGCTTGTGACGCTTGTCAACGAATAGGTCAGATATCCAAGAGACATGAAATGCCTCAAAACGGCATATTAGAAGTTGAAATATTCGATGTCTGGGGTATTGACTATCAAGGACCATTCCCTTCTTCTAACGGAAATCGTTACATCTTAGTCGCTGTTGACTATGTTTCTAAGTGGGTAGAAGCAATTGCCACTCCCACTAATGATGCTAGAGCTGTGATACGGCTATTTAAGAAGATCATCTTTCCACGTTTTGGTGTACCCAGAGCCGTGATTAGTGATCGAGGAACTCATTTTGGAGAAAAGCAGTTAGACACTCTGCTTGCCAAATATGGTGTGTATCACAGACGAGGATTAGCCTACCACCCTCAGACCAGCGGTCAAGTAGAAGTCTCAAATAGAGAGTTGAAAACAATTCTTCAGAAAGTAGTCTCAAGATCTAGAACTGATTGGAGTAATAAGCTCGATGAAACCTTATGGGCTTATCGCACAGCTTTCAAAACCCCGATTGGGACATCTCCTTATCGATTGGTTTATGGAAAGGCCTGTCATCTTCCTGTCGAGTTAGAATATAAAGCTTACTGGGCTATCAAAGAACTCAACTTAGACACTAAGCTTAGCGCTGATAGAAGACTTTTGCAACTTAACGAGCTAGAGGAATTTCGTTTGCAAGCTTATGAGAATTCTCGAATCTATAAAGAGAAAACGAAGCGTTGGCACGACAAGAGGATAATTAAGAAAGAATTTAATGTCGGTGACCAAGTACTTCATTTCAACTCCCGTTTGAAAATTTTTCCGGGAAAACTTCGATCACGATGGTCTGGACCATTCACTGTCACATATGTGAGCAAGTACGGCTATGTGAAACTAATGACTAGCTATGGTGAGAAATTCAAAGTTAATGGACACAGACTGAAAGTCTACTATAGCAATTCTATCATCGAATGTTTAGATATTGTCTATACGGAGCGTCCATCCCCGACCCAATGATTTCATAGAAAAATTCGTCGAGCAAGACGTTAAACAAGCGCTTCTCGGGAGGCAACCCGTGTTTTCCCTTTTTGCATTTTTATTTTTGTTTTTCCCTTTTACGTTGTTTTGTTAGATTTCTTTGCAGATGAAAGAGTTTTTGAAGAATCTCTGACGACCTTCCTTGTCAAGTCCAAAAGACCAGCTTGGGGGAGTCCGCACTGACTAGTAAGCTTCATTCTTCTTTCATTTTTTCCTTTCTTCCCATTAAGCATCTCATTGCCTATTTAGCTTTTGTGCTCACATTGAGGACAATGTGATGTTTAGCTTGGGGGAGGGATTGCATTTTCCCATTTTGCATTTTAGTTATATTTTTCAAATTTTGAATAAGAAAGAGAAGATTTTAGAGAGAAGATTTTTAAATTTTGAACACAATTGAATGCTTTTCATGCTTTGCTTGCTTGTTTACTATGCTATCATGTTACATTTCCCAAACTTAGAGCTTTCAAAAGATAATGATTCAATTTTCATTGAATTTTGCATACATGGGGAAGTCTTGTACACAGTAGGCATGGAATGAATCTATAGATGAGTACGCTTGATCTTGACATTTGGCAAACTACATATATTGTAAGGTAGAACCTCCTTAGACTGGTACATCCATACCCAGTCTCATCTAGGTGTGTGTAGTTCTCCTTGTGATGTGTGTCATGTCAAAACGCATAAGTATGGTTCTCATTTCATTTCTATAAGCATTGCATTCATGATTCACTAAGATTTGAAGCCTTTTTCACTTTAATTTACCCCTCAAAATTAGCCCCTTCATACAAATGTTTCACAAAATAATAGCTACATGCAAAAACTGCCTACCTTTTGAGCTAGTAGCTAGACTATGGTGTATGGGTGCTCTTTTGAGAAGATTTGTTCTTATCTGTCAAAGTGAATTTGGAAGAACGAAAAGTTCAAGAAGTGAAGTTCTGTTCAAAAGAAATTGAAAAATCGGAAAAATCGAAAAAGAAAAAGAAAAGAAAAGAAAAAATGATGAAAAGAAAAATCGAAATGGAAAGAAAAAAAAAATAAGAGAAGAAGTTGTGAGTATCTCCTCAAAATGTCAAATCAATAGAAGGAGTTTACCCTTGTGTTTCGTGTGTAATAAGCCAAATTGTTACTTCTGGCTTTGCTATTTGCCTTTTGGAAATTAACCGAAAGTTTGGATTGAGTATTCATTTATCATTGGTCAGTTGCTAGCTCACTATAACCTTCACATGACCATAACTATTTGTCCACCTTTCACCCATTTCCCAAAGCCTTCTTATTTTTTCGGCTTCTTTTCTATGTGCATTATGATCTTTGACTTGTGTTTTGAATTGTTTACCATATTAGACTGCGTACACATTTTCATAAGTCGTAGATATGTGAGTGTCTCAAAAACATTTACACATAAAGAAATCACCTTTTACATACATTGAGTGTTTGAGTGTGCCGTAAGAGTCCATTTGTCAAAAGATCATGCAAGAGCCGAAATTCTGTAGTGAAATTCTTTGCGCTACGCCATTATGTAAATCTCAGCCATGTTTATGTATCATTCTTGCCCACGTTGTTTTTGGGTTATGATTCATTATGTTTTCAAAGTTTGACGTTGAGATTTGTTTCTTGATGGTATAGTAGCCAATGCTTGCAACCTTGTCCTGGTGTTGTTTGTTATGTTTGCTTGAGGACAAGCAAAGGTTTAGCTTGGGGGAGTTTGATAAGTGAATATTTGTATGATTTTAACCCCCATTTTAGCTCGGTTTTGTATGTCATTTGTGCTTTGTTAAGCCATTTTATGAGCTAATATCGTCTTCTAGGCGAATTCCTGTGTTCTAACTTGTTTTGTAGGGAAAGTTACGTTTCTACGCCCTGTTTCTATATTCCCGAGCATTTGCCTAGAACCCAACGATTCGAAGAAGAAAGCTTGACCATGTGTAAGGCATTTCAAGAAGGTTCACTAACTTGAGAGAGAGAAGAAGCAAAGACGGTTTCATAGTTGTCGGAAGATCAATCAATTAGACGGAAGAATTTATCGCTTTACATCATACCCTATCAACAAACCCGATTGTAGAAGTCAAGGGGGATGTTGGAAGTCGAGTCAAGCAAAGGAAGATGAAGCGTTAGTCAAGAGCTTCCAGAAGACGACTTACCCGATCGGGTAAGTGTGTACCCGATCGGGGATGTGTGCTGCTCCAAGCATTGCGGCTCCTTCTTCCTAAATTTGTCTTATGTATTTAATGCCCGACCTCTTCTCCACGAAACCCTAATACTATAAATAGATGCTCTAGCCTCACAACACAAACACACTATCATCTCATAACATCTATCTCTTACACAATCTAGTCTTAGTTTTCTCTTTAGTTTTAGTCTTTCTAGTGTAGATTATCTTCTACTTTTGTCTTTTGTTCTTAGTTTATTTCTATCCATTTCATATCAAAACATTAGTTTAGTTCAATAAGAATTTCAATCTTTGTATCTAATTTGTTGGGTTCAAGAGTTGTAATTCAAGGTACGGTATTTCTATGCGAGGGATTTCTATTATCGTTATCACTTTCATTATTGGTCGTCACCTAGGTATTCCTAATTTATCCTTTGTTTATTGTTCTTTATCGTTTTCCATTTGATTGTTATTTTCTATTCATATCACTTAGATTCATTTTTATGTTGTTATAATCATAGTTTCATTTGTTAGATTATCATATAGCGCCGTTATTATCGCCACATAGAGAGTTTAAATTATTGTCAAAATCAACTAAATATGCCTATCTTAACTTTCATTGTTAATATCATCTTAGTCATAAACATAATCATGAGTGAGTAGTCACCTTTCTAGGGTGTAGGGTAGCCATGTTAGATTGATTAAAAGATGATAATTGGATAAAAGAAATTGTGCTTTTAAAACATTGTGTCTATGCATGTTTGGACTTTAACGATAGTTGACGATTCTTGATCACAATCATTGACTAGTGTGGAATTCTTTTCCAAGGTAGATATACAGGAATTGAATAGACAAAGCGTGACATAGTGGATTAAGACCTAGTAAATCGCACTAAAAGCCTGCTAGACCATCTGATCTATGATTGTAATGAACACACCATTCTTACGAACGCTCAATGAATTATTTGCATATCCCAAATCCAATTTCATTAATATGTCAATCTACATGTGTGAACCTATTTCCCTAGATGCTTCTCATTATTGTTAATTTATCATTTGCTTTATCGTTTTCATTTCAGTTTGTTTTTATTTTGTTTTTATGCCATTCGTTAGTTTAGACATCACAAATTCCAATACCCAGAAAATCATTAGATAAAACTCAATTGTGAGACGATTCACAATCCATAGGAAATACCATCTCCCAGAGGATCGACCCCTACTTCCCTAATTACATTAATTTGTTATTAGCCTAGTCTGGGTAATTTATCTTTGTATCGGGCTCGCGACAAGCACGATCAATGCCCGAGCTTGAACCGAATTTATCCTTTGAAGAGAAGCCGATTCGCATCCTAGATCGCAAGGATAAGAAGTTGAGAAGTAAGGTGGTTCCTTTGGTGAAAATCGTGTGGAGATGTGCTAATGTCGAAGAAGAGACTTGGGAAACGGAAGCTTTTATGCGTAGTAAATATCCGAGTCTATTCGAGTAGGGTATCTTTCTTTCCCTCAAGTTTCGAGGGCGAAACTTTTTAAAAGGTGGGGTGATTGTAACACCCGGAAATGTACTCTATTTTTTATAGTGAAAATATTTTACGGATACTTTTCAGCGAATCTTAGTTTTAATTTAGAATTTAATTTTCCGAGTCGATTTTAGAATTTCCGAGTTCGTATTTGGATATTACGCGAGATTTCAAGTAAATCCCGTCTTAAGTCGTCTTTGACCTTTGTTGACTTTTTCCCTTACTCATCTCATACTTCCTCTTAACCTATTTTCATTCACACAACTCAACTCAACATTTCTTCTTCCTTAAGAAATCCCAAAACCCTTGCCTCCATTTTGATCCAAGCTTAGAATCGTCATATCTCATTCGTTTCTTGCTCAAATTCACGTAAGTTCGTCTTATTCTTCTCTTCTTAGCTTCCGCTTTTCAAACTTTCCGTCTTTCTCAAGGTGAAGTATATTCATCCTTTATTAACTATTTGTAGGTGGTGACCTTCAAGATCCCGACAAAGACTATTTCTTAATCGAAGAGGACCTTGACGCGGAGTGAAGACGCAATAAGGTAACGGTGAAGGGTTACTCGATATCATTTACGTGTTTTACGTGTTTTCTATGCTAGGAATCGTATTTAGAATATGATTTGTAAGCTTAGTAATTGTGTTGATGATGATATATGTTGTTTGTTGAGAATTCATATGAGAATGGATGAATTATGATAATAGTTGATGTTAGTTGAATATTGAACATGGATGAATGTTGATGATTTTCGTGCATATGGACCCCAACCGGTCGACCGGCAGCCGGTCAGACCACCGGCTGGGGCACAGGCTGTATATTTTGGTTGTTACGTATGATATTATGCATGAAGTTGGTCTCCACCGGCCGACCAGCAGCCGGTCAGCCGACCAGCAGCTGGTCAGCCGACCGGCTGAGACACCTCACCCTTTTTCTTTGATTTTCTCATAATACCCTTGGTCCCAGCCGGGTAGCCGGCAGCCGGTCCCCTTGACCGGCTGGGACACTCCGTAATTTCAAGTTGGTTTTCATATCACTAAAGGCGTCAGCCGGGTGGCCGGCAGCCGGTCCACCTGACCGGCTGACACCTGCTGGATGTTCTTTGTAAATTTTGTTTACGATTTCATTTATAATAATTCCGATCGTTCGTTTATCGTATAATTTTGCGTAATGACTTTAATTATTATTAATGTTTCGAATATATGATATTTCATTCGCATGTATCACATGTTTTGTGACGGTTTTTGTTATGTTCCACTTTGAGTCGGTTTTTACAAATGTTACGGTTTGAGCACTATTTTGTTATGTGCTTTGTACTTCCATTTCCTTGCCTACCTCCACGTTCGTAAGGCTGGAATGTCGGAACGGGGATGTATCCTACTGCTTAATTGTATGTGTTAGTGGGCATAGGACGACGTTGTTGGGAGGCGAACGCTTTGCGTTGATCGACCCGGCCGTCAAATGTTGTGTACTTGCGAGGTGGTGTTATTTGCATGTAGCGTACCGCTTGTTATGAGGCTTGTGCTCTTTTCCGCCTCTTTCGTGAATTGTATCTACCGAATTTGGGGTACTCGGCGTCTATGATTGACCGAGTCTTGGATGCGAAACGTTTTATCGCATGTCGAATCGGAACACGTTTATTCCGAGAGTCTGGCCAGGTTTAGACTAGGACCGGATATATATTTATATCGTCGTGCTACCAGGAGGAAATTAGTCTACATATACGAAATGTAGCATCGTTTATGCGTTCAGGGAAATGATGTATCTCGTGGATGCCTTTTAATCATACTTGTCATGTACACGGTGCTAGTGCGTTTCATTTACCGTGAGAGATGTCGTCTTTGTGTCATTGTGTTTGGATGCGTGATTACATGATTGATTATTCATGGTCATTGCATGACTTGGCATAGTTTGTTTGTCGAGTCTCAATCTTATCAAACTTATACCGCTAACGGTGAGATGTATGCCCTAGTGAGCGTATTCGGTTGCCTAAGAGTGTCTTCCCCAAGTCTTTGTATAACATGATGGTTTCGGACTTGTAACTCTTATGAACTTATCATTTTATATCGAATTGCCTATCTATCCTTATCGTAATTCACATGTATATCTATATATGCATGCTTCTAGTTTTGTATTCCCTTTTATGTACGTTTAATGTGATATGGCTGGGAGAACCCGGAGTTACTCCCCACTGACTGTGGTGTTCATGTTTTTCATGGATGAACAGGTTGCTTGACTTGGATGGCTTTTTGCTTATGCTATTTTGGGTTCGGGTGTGAGCTAGCGGGCGTTGTCCCTGGAAGATTCACCTAGAGTCGTTAATTAGCTAGTTTGCTAATCACTTTGACATTGTTAACCTTTTGAGAGACTATGTCTCTTATCTTATAGTATTTTCTATTCGGTTTGTAATTTGACACTCCTCGTATACGTATCTTCCATGTATAAAGGTTTTTAAAATACCGTATTTCCGCTTATTATATCACATGCTTGTATGTTTTATTTCCGCATTCGCGAGGGTTGTCACATATCTAATCCATATAAACAACTACTACAACTCATGAACACGTTTAATTCCCATGGAATCAATGTTCCCTTCATGCTTATCATATTTTAACGGTTTAGTGAGAGGGTCCGCGATGTTGTCATCCGAAGCAATCTTGTCTATCACTATCTCCTTTTGCTCCACGTAATCTCGGATCATGTGAGCCTTCCGAAGTACATGTCTAGACTTGTTGCTAGACTTAGGCTCGTTAGCTTGGAAGATGGCACCTCTATTATCACAATAGATGGTGATTGGGACATTTGAACTAGGAACTACGGTTAGTCCTTGTAAGAACTGACGCATCCATATAGCTTCCTTTGCAGCTTTCGAAGCGGCATAGTAATCGGACTCAGTTATATAATCTGTTATAACACTTTGTTTGGAACTTTTCCAACTGACCGCAGCGCCATTAAGAGTAAAGACGAATCCTGACTGAGATTTCGAGTCATCTCGATCGGTTTGGAAGCTAGCATCCGCGTAACCGATTGCGCATAGCTTAGTATATCCTCCATAAGTCAATACCCAATCCTTAGTCCTTCGTAAGTACTTAAGGATGTTTTTAACAACCATCCAGTGTGTTTCACCTGGATTGCCTTGGTACCGACTCGTTATACTCAATGCATATGCCACGTATGGACGTGTGCATATCATGGCATACATGATCGATCCTATGGCTGATGCATAAGGAACACGACTCATGCGCTCAACCTCTTCCGATGTCTTGGGTGCCTGAGTTTTACTCAAATGCATCCCAGAAGTCATTGGAAGGTATCCCTTCTTGGAGTTGGTCATGCTGACCCTTTCAAGAATCTTATCTATATAAGACTCCTGACTGAGTGATAACATCCGTCGTGATCAATCTCTATAGATAGGGATCCCCAATATGCGTTGTGCCTCACCCTGATCTTTCATCTGGAAATGGTTCTTTAACCATACTTGTAGCGAAGATAAGAGAGGAATGTCATTCCGAATCAAGAGTATGTCATCGACATACAATATCAATAAGACAATCTTACTCCCACTCGACTTGACATACAAGCATGGTTCCTCGACCAATCGAGTGAAACCATTCTCTTTTATCACCTGGTCGAAACGATGATTCCAACTCCGAGAAGCTTGCTTAAGTCCATAAATGGAACGCTTAAGCCTGCACACTTTCTTAGGATTTTTAGGATCAATGAAACTTTCGGGCTGTACCATGTACAATTACTCCTCTAAATAACCGTTTAAGAAGGCGGTTTTCACATCCATCTGCCAAATTTCATAGTCATGAAAAGCGGTAATCGCTAAGATTATCCGAATGGAATGCAGCATAACTACGGGTGCAAAGATTTTATCATAATGCAATCCTTGCACTTGAGTGAAGCCTTTTGCCACTAGTCATGCCTTATAGGTGTCTGGTTGTCCTTCTACAGAATGCTTTATCTTATAAAGCCATTTGCACTGAAGAGGTCGTACCTTATCAGGCAAATAAACAAGATCTCATACGTCATTCTCATACATGGAGTCCATCTCGGATTGCATGGCTTCAAGCCATAGCTTAGAGTTGGAACAGGTCATGGCACCTTTATAGGTAGCGGGTTCGTTACTCTCTAGGAGGAAAATGTCATCTCTATCATTCTCCTCGACCATACCAATGTATCTGTCTGCAGGAATGGAGACTCTACCCGACCTCCTAGGTTCCTGAGGAATATTAACCGTAGCAGAAGTTGAAGGAACATCTTCCTCCATCGGTTGCTTGCTTGTTGGTTCTTGAATCTCCGACAGATCGAAGGTTCTATTACTTGACTTGTTCTCGAGAAACTCTTTCTCTAAGAACTTCGCACTAGCCACAACAAAAACTCGATGTTCGGTAGGCGAATAGAAGTAATGACCAAACTTTTCTTTTGGATAACCAATAAAGTATGTCTTGACCGATCGCGGGCCGAGCTTATCCTCGTGTCTCAACTTGACATAAGCCTCGCAGCCCCAAACCCGAATAAAGGACAAGTTAGGGACCGTTCCCTTCCATACCTCATATGGAGTCTTGTCTACAGCTTTAGACGGACTTCGGTTAAGTATAAGAGTAGCTGACAAAAGAGCAAAACCCCATAGTGAATCAGGTACTACCGTGTGACTCATCATGGATCGAACCATATCAAGTAATGTTCGATTTCTCCGTTCGGACACACCATTTAATTGAGGTGTTCCAGGTGGAGTTAACTGTAATACTATGCCACAGTCTTTAAGGTGTTGATCAAACTCATTTGAAAGATATTCGCCACCACGATCTGATCGAAGTGCTTTAATCTTTCTTTCCAGTTGGTTCTCAACCTTATTCTGGAATTCCTTGAACTTTTGAAAGGACTCACTTTTATGCTTCATTAAGTAGACATATCCGTATCTACTCAAATCATCCGTGAAAGTGATAAAATATCTATAGCCGTCTCTTGCGTTGATTGACATAAGTCCACATACATCAGTATGTATGAGTCCTATTAGGTCATTAGCACGCATTCCAACACCGTTTAAGGAAATTCGAGTCATTTTGCCGATAAGACATGATTCACACGTGCCAAATGATTCGTAATCAAATAGGGAGATTGTCCCATTCTCAATGAGCTTCTTTACACGTTTTTCATTTATGTGTCCCATACAACAGTGCCATAGATAAGTTTGATCTTTGTCACCAACCTTTACTTTCTTATTATTCACATGTAATATGTCTGTGGTTTGATCTCAGATATAAATGACATTCATGGAAACTGCTTTGCCATAAACCATTTCATTCAAAGAGAAAATACAGCTATTGTCTTTGATTGAAAATGAAAAACCATCTTTATCAAGCACGGAAACAGAAATAATGTTTAGATAAACTGGGTACATAGTAACAGTTATATAAATACAACTCAAATCCACTCGAGAGTTGGATTACATATGTTCCCATTGAGTCTGCAGCAACTCTTGCTCCATTCCCAACTCACAAGTCCACATCACCCTTTGCGAGAGGTGTGATGTTTTTTAGGCCCTGCAAATAATTACACAGATGAGAACCACAACCTGTAACAAGTACCTAAGTTCCAAAACTTGCATGGTTAATCTCAATCATATGAATATAAGATGACATACCAACAGGAGTGACGCGGCTTGCTTTTATGTCCTCACGGTACACGGGACAGTTCCTCTTCCAATGCCCAGTCTTGTGGCAATGGTGGCACTCAATGTTACTGTCCTTTCTCTTTGCCTTGCCTTGTGAGCTACTAGTCTCACCAGGCCCACTCTTACCCTTTTCTGACTTCTTAAACTTTGGCTTTCCTACAGTTAGGTCGCCGTGAGCCTTGCCCTTACCTTTGTTATTGTTGGAAATCATGAGAACATCTTGCTTCATGCTGCCACTCAATTTGAGATCCTTCTCGGTCTGTACGAGAAGTGAGTGTAGCTCATGAGGACTTTTCCTCATGTCATTCATGTAGTAATTTGCCCTGAAAAGGGCAAAACCATCATGAAGTGAATGAAGCATTCGGTCAATGACTATGCTCTCACTGATTTTGCAATCAAGTGCCTCCAGTTTCTCGACATTCTCAATCATATCAAGAATGTGTGGGCTAACCGGTTGGCCCTTCTGGAGTTTCGCCTCAAAGAAGCGACAGGTATGCTCATAAGTAACGATTCTCGGTGCTTTTGAGAATTCGTTAGTGAGCGTGGTGAAAATCTTATTTGCACCTTGGGCAATGAAGCGTCTTTGCAAATTGGTTTCCATTGCAAAGATGAGTACGTTCTTTATCGCACCCGCTTCCATAACGAAGTCACTATAAGCAAGTGACTCGTTAGCTCTCGCATTGGGGCCTGGGTTTGGCGGTATTGGCTCAGTCAAGTACTTGGAGCTTGCCGTCAGCAATGGCTGCATTCCGTAATGCCGCCTCCCAGTCCGCAAAGTTGGACCCGTCATTCTTCAGTCGCGTGGACTGATTCATGTGGTCCATGAAAGTTTTAAGCCAGGACTCGCGTGCGAGTGTGGCACTTGGCATAGGGACATCATTATGGCCAGCCATTTGTTATAAGCAGTATTATCAATATAAAACGAAATCTACACTGCGGAAAAAGAAGAAAAACATAATAAGCATACTCATCGATATGAATTAAGTCTAGTGCAAAAACTTGTTTAATGCGAAGACTCAAGCATTTATACAATTGACCTCCCTCAAGAATTATATAAATGATCCCAAGACTCAATTATCTATAAATTGTTAAGCCAACGTCTTGGCTAATTCTACCTTTAGAAATATTGGTCGATAAATTTCTGTCTTTAGTCCGTCATAATCACGAGAAACTCTTCGGATTTTAATGTTGAGGTAAAATAAGTCAACACATACTACTTACCCAACGTAGAAGGGGTCATATGGAGAGTAAGGTCCTATATGCCTACCGACGAAGAAGGGACGCATAGTAGTTTGGCCTATAAAGACTAGTCTCAATTTTAGGTTTTAGAGGAAGATCCCATCAACTTTATTTTAATTCATTTTTAGTGAACGAATATCTAGCATGCGAGAATGAATAAACTAAGATGATGGCTTAAAATTCGTGTGACATCTTTATGTCCATGATAACTAACATCCAAACTATATGAGTCAATTTTCATGCATTTTTAGTAGGTGGTTTGGTTTAGGCGGAATATGATGCAATAACTATCATGTGAAGAAATGCAACAAGAACGAAAAATACGAAAAAATACAAAGTCCCAGTGTGGCCTATCTACCAAAATGAAGAAAATACAACTTTGGAATCCATCCATAATTGGACCCGAAAAGCTTGTCTTGATGTTCCATCTTGGTCCATGTAGCGGGAGTGAGCAATCCGATCTCCATCTTTAGTCTTCTCAAATTACATTTAATAAATTACAAAATATAAACCTATTTACATTCTAATTTAAAAACATAATTTCAAAGAAAACAAAAGGAGATTTGAGATCTCAAAATTACATCAAGATCATGTTTCCATCATTACGAAAACATAATCAACTAAGGCCACACTAGGTAATACAAATTACAACCAATTGCAAAAATACGTAAATAAACCATTCAACAAATCATTCAACAAAATAAAATGCATCAACAATAAATTAGTCATTCAAGACATAATTCCTTAATTATGTAGAGTAATTTATCCAAACCACCTATTTTAAAATGATCAAAATTATGTGACAATTCCTTAATTACTCACAATAATTCCAATCAAACATAATCCAATTTTAATTCATATTATCGTATAATATGAATTAATCCAACATTATTTTAAACCATTTTAAAATAATTGGGTATCCAATAATTGTGAACTTTTTCACAACAACAATCATACATTATCATTATAATGCAAAAAGAAAAATATTCGGCCAAATTAAAAAAAAAAAAAAAAAAATCCGAATAATTTTTTTTTTTTTTAAATAAAGCAGCCACGGTATATATATATATATATATTTTTAATACATACAAATTAAACATTTTAATTTGATGTTGCTAATATTACAAGATCGGTACAATTATCAACATTTTATCATTATTAAACATTGATACAAACTAGATGATTCAATTTAACATTTTAAAATGAATATCTAAATCATGATTAAATCGATTATATTAATATTTGACTAATCATAATTGATTTGAACATCATTATAATTAATGAATCATGATGCAAAACAACAATTTAACATCATGTAAACCGAAAATATATAGCAAAACAAATGTTCATAAACATTCAAAACAATTTCCATTTACATTTTAATTTAATCCATATTAAATTAAAACATCTACAAATTTATCATATTGTCATCTTAACGTTTTAAAACAACAATATCAATAAATCAAAATGAAAACAAGAATCAAAATAAATAAAAAATACACGGCCGAAAAAAAAATTTGAGCCGAATCAATTTTTTTTTTTTTAAATTTTAATATAATATTTCATCATTTATGAAAAATCATACAAAATATTTTCGTAGCCAAAGCTTTGATACCACTTGTGGGAAATATCGGTATATTTCATCATGAAATTTAAGGATTATAACGAAATTATAATATATGAAATGCGAGTCATAAACGAAATGCATAAAGATTAGAATCAACCTTCGGTCCTAGCAATATGGCCTAAGAACAAATATCGAGATCGATATTCTCCTAATCGTTGAACCCAAGATGCTCTGAGAAATGCCTTTTCTTGTGCTAGAATTAATACAAATATTACTGCTAATTGTTTTGTGAAAAAAGTTGTGATGATAAGAAGTGTAGAGAATGAGTTTATATCAAACTCTTTTTTCTCTTCCTTTGACCGTCCAAGAGGTAGAGTAAGGGGAGGAGTCTTCCCTCTTTTTCCTCTACTTGTTTTTAGGTTGTTAGCTTAGCTTTTTATTTTAATGTATAAAATGTATATGTATTATTCTTGTCATTTATGTTGTCACATATTAATAAGTCCATACAACATCTTGTAGTCGATTTATTAATACCGGTCTGACATCATTTATTATGACAATATCATATAATATATACGTCAACTATAAATATCGTATATTTATAATTTGCTAATTAAATATAACAGTTTATATTTAATTACGAATTAACATTTAATTCGTTTAAGCTTACATTATTTAATCGTATTAAATAATTACATTATATACATCAATTAGATATAACAGTTTATATTCAATTACGAATTAACATTTAATTCGTCTCAGCTAATATTATTTAATCGTATTAAATAATCGTATCTTCATTACATTGACTAACTTTTTAGTCATATACATCGACTAACCTTTTAGTCATATAAGACATCAATATGATTATATTTTTCATATAATCATATCTCTCAAACACATCCTTAGGTGTGACTTTTAGGGACCAGTTGATCACCGCCATTTAAATGACAATAACGTGAAATTTCTAGCAAGTCAACCGTTATCGATAAACGTTAATCAACTGATAAGAATACTAAGTATACCCTGTGAACCTGTAAGAGATTTATACACGTTATCACACTAACTGTGGAGGACACTAGATCCAACATCATACTCGGAATCTTAGCAAATATAATTATACAGCTCAAAAACTTTATTACGATGCTTAAAAAGTCTCATATAATTTGTGATTCACAAGATTAAATATAAAAAACTTCATTAGAATACTCGTAACTTTTTATAGCGAAAGTATCTATATAACTCAAAAGGAACCTATGTTGAATACCCATATCTTTTTTTGGCAATACAGATTACGATACTCGGATTCTATCATACTCGAAATCTTTTTTTGTTGGATACAGTTATACTGAATCGTTTTTTCTTAGCGGATACAATTATACAAAAACTTCATTAGAATACTCGTAAGTCATAATCTTTTTGAAACTCAAAATTTAAAAAGTTCAAAAACTTTATTTTCATTATCAGAAAATTTATATCTATGATCAGAAAGTTTATTTCGATGCTCAAAACATTTTTTATACTAACAAAGTAACTCAAAAAATTTATTAATTTGCTCATAAAGTAATGTCTGAGGTAGTACCTCTAATGTACCATCCTTTTTTATGGAGGTGTCTTATATGCACAAGAAAGATGATACCTAACCGATTCGTTTATATTAAGTCAAAGGTATCCATTTTAAGGGCGTCTAACTAGTATAGTATAGAAAAGGAATGGAGTTTTTCCATTCCCTTGATAGTTGTTTGTTTGCCCCCACTTTTCATTTCTTATACCCATTTTTTATCTCTCTTTCCATTAAATCCATTTTCCCATTCCCCAAGGATCGCTCATTCCTTTTCCTTATTACCTTTACACACTATTAATCACCATCACACGCACAACTACCACGTCCATTACCAACTGCGACCATTGCCTACTTGATCGACACCAGTACCAACTGATGTCGGACCTTCGACCAACGTCATAACCTCAGGTCGTTACTGACCCAACCACCCTCACCTACAGTGGTGGACTTGGGGAGGGGGATGTGACAACCCTCGCGATAGCGGAAATAAAACATAACAAGCATGCGATTTATATAGCGGAAAATACGGTATTTTTGAAACTTTTTACATGCCAAAATAAAAGTACGAGGAATGTCAAATAAATACAAACTAAAGTAAAATATACTACAAGAGACGTAGTCTCTCAAAACGTTATCAAATATCAAAGTTAATAGCAAACTAGCTAAGACACGTCTAGGGGTGAATCGTCGAGGCCAACGCCCGCTAGCTCACACCTGAACCCAAAAACAACAAGCAAAATCTATCCAAGCAACCTGTTCATCCATGAAAACATGAACGCCATAGTCAGTCGGGAGTAACTCCGGGTTCACCCAGCCATATCACAAATAACATACTTAAACGGTAATACACAAGTAGAAGCATGCATATATATATATATATATACATGTGAATTACGAGAAGGATAAATAGGCATTTCAATATATAAAGATATAGGTGCATGAAGTACAAAACGGTAAGCATCATATTATAGATAGACTCGGGGAAGACACCCTTAGGCAACTATATACTCACTAGGGCTTAAATCTCACCGTTGGCGGCATATACTTGATAATATAGAGACTCGACATATAAACCACGCCAAATCATCAAACGGTCACAAATAATCAACATATAACCATCCATTCATACGTACAAATACGGTGACAACATCTCTCACGGTTAATGACACGCACTAGCACCATGTACATAGCAAGTATGATCAATTCGCATCCACGGGATAAACATTTCCCTTAACGCATACACGATTAACATTTCGTATAAGTAGACTGAATTCCTCCTGGTAGGACGATGATATAAAAAATTCGATCCCATTTTAAACCTGGCCAGACTCTCGGAATAGACATGTTCCGATTCAACATGCGATAAACATTTCGCATCCAAGACTCGGTCAAACACAGAAGCCGAGTACCCCAAATTCGGTCAACCTTCACGAAAGAGGCGGAAAGAGCACAAGCATCATAAACAATCGGTACGCTTCATGCAATGACACCACCTCGCAAGTATACGACATTTGACGGCCGGGTCGATCAACGCATTGCGTTCGCCTCCCAAAAACGTCGTCATATCCCCACTTAAACATGCATTTAACCATTAAGGATACATCTCCTCGTTTCGACATTCCAGTCTAACGAGCGAGGAGGTAGCCGGGAAATGAGAGTTCATAGCACTTAACAATGAGTGTTCAAATCATAACATATGTAAAACCGACTCAAAGGGGGATATATGAAAAACCGTCACAAAACATGCGATACAAGCGAATGGGACATCATATATTCTAAACATGAATATTTAAGGCTATTACGTAAATTTATACGATAAACGAACCATACAAACTATTATAAATGAAAGTATAAGAAACGAAAAAGAAGGAGAATTACAGCGGGGTGCCAGCTGGTCCATAGGACCGGCCGCCGGCTACCCGGCTGGCACTTCATCAACAAACAAAAATCATCAAATATATAGCGAGGTCCCAGCTGGTCAGGGGGACCGGCAGCCGGGCACCCGGCTGGGAACAACACAACACCAAAATGCAAACTTTACTTCTGACGCATCCCCAGCCGATCGGCTGACCGGCGGCCGGTCGGCCGGCTGGGAACAACACTCACCCGAGTTTAACAAGCTTCAACATCAATTTTCAACAATCATCAATAACTATTAACAACTATCAATAATCATCAACAATTATCAACAAACAACAAACATCATCAACAACATCAAAAACACATTAAAACACGTATTGATATCGAGTAACCTTTCACCGTTACCTTTTCGCGTCTTCAATCCTCGTCTAGGTCCTCCTCTACTAGGTAGTAATCTTTGTCGAGGTCTTGAAGGTCTCCACCTACAATTAGACAACAAAAGATGAATAAAATTCACCTTTGAGAAAGACGGATAAATTGAAAAGTGAGAAAGACGGTAATTTTATTACCAATTAAGATAGAGGACGATAAGAGTGGAAGATTATGACAAAAATTAGCGGATTTGGGTAAGTAATGAAGGAGTAGTGACGATCTTGAGCTTGATAAAAAATGAAGCTTAGGTTTTTGGTTACTTGTTGAGGAAGAAGGAGTAAGTGGAAAAGTGAATGAGGGAGTTAGGGTTTAAGGGAGATATAAGGTAAGTAAGTGGAAAAATATGGAAAAAGCTCAAAAGCGCCTTAAGGCGTAACTTACACGGAATTTCGAGTAAAGTCTGATTACGAACTCGGATTTGCTAAATTAGACCCGGAAGACTAAATTCTAGACTAAACTAAAATTATGCTGAAAAGTATCCGTATAATATTTTTAAAATACAAATAGGGTACTTTTGCGGGTGTTATAATCACCCCATCTTTTAAAAAGTGTCGCCCTCGAAACTAGAGCGAAAGAAAGATACCTTAATTGAATAGGCTTGGATATTTAATACGCATAGTAGCTTCTGGTTCCCACGTCTCTTCTTCGACATTAGCACATCTCCACAAAATTTTCACTAAAGGCACCTCTTTACTTCTCAACGTTTTTTCCTTGCGATCTAGAATGTAGATTGGCTTCTCTTCAAAGGACAAATTCGGTTCTAGCTCGGGAATTTCAGCATGAAAGACATGGCTTGGATCACTAATGTACTTCCTCAATTGATAAACATGGAAGACATCATGAACTTTATTCAAATTCGGAGGCAAGTCTAACTTGTACGCTACGGCACCAATTCTTTTCACAGTATCAAATGGTCCAATGTATTTTGGGCTCAATTTACCCTTTACACCAAACCTTTTAACACCCTTCATCGGAAATACTTTCAAGAACACTTTATCTCCAACTTGAAATTATAACAGTCTTCTTCGGACATCGGCAAAGGATTTTTGTCGGTCTTGAGCGGCTTTCATTCTATCACGAATGACCTTCACATGATCAATGGTTTCAACAAGAACATCGGGACCTAAGTCACGAACATCACTCAATTTATTCCAACAAATAGGACTTCGACATTTTCTTCCATAGAGAGCTTCATAAGGAGCCATCTTGATCGAGGCATGATAACTATTGTTGTAAGAAAACTCCACCAACGGTGGACTCTTTTCCCAATTAGATTGAACGTCGAGTGCACAAGCCCTAAGCAAGTCTTCTAAAGTCTGAATAGTCCTCTCGGTCTGACCATCGGTAGCGGCATGGAAAGCGGTACTCAACAACAATTTACTACCCATGGCTTCTTGTAAGGCCTTCCAAAATCTCGAACAAAACCTCGGGTCTCGGTCGGATATGATCTTCTTGGGAACACCATGATATCTAACGATCTCATCAACATAGGCTTTTGCTAGTCGATCTAAACTCCGAGTCTCTTTGATCGGAATGAATCTAGCACTCTTGGTCAAACGATCAAGAATAACCCAAACGACATCTTTACTTCCAACGGTTCTTGGTAAAGCCATGACAAAATCCATAGAAATAGATTCCCACTTCCATAGTGGAATATCCTAAGGTTGTATCAATCCACCGGGCCTCTTGTGTTCGATTTTCACTTGTTGGCAAGTAAGACATCTTCCAACATAGGACACAACATCGCCTTTCAAATTCGGCCACCAAAATTGTAGCTTCAAGTCTTTATACATCTTATCACCTCCGGGGTAGATAGAGTAGGGAGAAAGGTGAGTTTCATCAAGAATTCGCTTCCTTAAGTCAAGAGCATTAGGCACAAACACTCGCTCATGGAGTGAAGGACACCTTTGTCATCGATCTTGAAGTATTTGGCTTTTCCTTCTAGAAGTTTGGCTTGAATTGACTTGTAGGTAGGATCATCAACTTGGCTTTCGCGGATCTCGCAGCGAAGAACGGATTTGGTAACCATAGCACCAACATAATCAAATCCATGTTCCACAAACTCCAACTTCAACTTTCAAAACTCGGTACAAAGATCATCGGGTAGCACTCACATAACATTCAAGGCATGAGAAGATTTCCTACTAAGAGCATCGGCAACAACATTAGCCTTCCCTTCATGGTATAGCAACTCAAAATCATAATCATTCACCAATTCCAACCATCTTCTTTGTCTCATATTCAACTCCTTTTGAGTAAATATGTACTTCAAACTCTTGTGATCGGTAAATATGCGACAATGAACACCAATAAGATAGTGTCTCCACACTGTCAAGGCATGGACAACGGCGGCTAATTCCAGATCATGAGTAGGGTAGTTCACTTCATGAACTCTGAACTGTCTCGAGGCATAAGCAACCACTTTCCTACTTTGCATAAGTACACAACCCAATCCCATCTTGGAAGCATCACAATAGACATCAAAGTCTACACCATCTTCAGGTAAAGTCAACACCGGGGCGGTAGTCAACCTTTTCTTTAATTCGTGAAAAGCGGCTTCACAAGCTTCATTCCATATGAACTTGGTTTCTTTCTTCAACAATTGAGTCATCGGTCTAGCAAGCTTTGAGAAATCTTTGACAAATCTACGGTAGTAACCAGCTAAACCAAGAAAACTTTGGAATTCTCTAACATCGGTTGGACTCTTCCAATCAACAACGGCTTCAATTTTAGAAGGGTCTACCATCACACCTTCTTTAGAAATTACATGCCCAAGAAAAGGACACTTTAGGTAACCAAAATTCACACTTGGAGAATTTGGCAAACCACTTTTGACGACGAAGGACACTCAAAATGGTCCTAAGATGAATAACATGTGATAAGTGATATTTTGTACTGATTAATCCCCCGTTTTAACTTGATTTCTATGCGATTTATGCACTTTGTTAAGTGATTAACGAGCTAATATTGCTATTCTAGTTGTTTTGCGTGTTTTGACTCGTTTTATAGGAAATGAAGCGGTTTTGCCATATTTTCCTACTTTATGGAGCAAAGGCACTAGGATACGAGTTTTCGAGGAATTGATGATAGCCAGTTCACGATTTGATTACGATTCCGCTACATCCTTCCTCAATTGGATTGATCTTGGACTTTGGCTTTGAACTTCAAAAGGAAACATCAACCCAAGTCAAAAGAAGATCAACCCAAGCCCAATTCCGTATTGCATTGACCAAGACCAAGGCATAGGATTCCGTGCCTAAGACGAAAAGACGGAAGAATCCATCCTGCACACTTACCCGATCGGATTACCATTTACCCGATCGGGTATTTCTGCAAATGGACGTTACTTAGCTCTTCTTCAACCGAGCTTAAATGAGTGATTTAATGCTTTGACTAGGGTATGAATTTGGACGAGGGATCAGCAGCCATGCAGCCCTATGAAAGCCAATGATCATCACACACAATTATCATCTCATATCTCATCATCATATACTTATCTCTTATCATCTTTTTATATCTTTTAGCATACTTTCATACAATAACACATTTCATAGTTTATTTCTTTCTTACAAGTTTTAGAATATAGTTTATTTCTTAGTATTTCTCTAGTGTTTTCATAGCTTTTGTTATTCGGTATTTGTTCTTTACTTTCATTCTTACATATTCATATTCCAAACTTGGTAATTCTCTATCTTTTACTATGCAATTTTCATCATGAACCTTAAACTAATTAGTATTGTTTCCATACTGTTGTTGTTAGGAAATCAATCTAAAATTAATCTAGTTAAAACTGAAATATTGTTTAAGATGTCACATTATATTTTACCTAATCATATAATCATAGAATTCATCACTAGAATCACTATTAATATAATCACCATAATCACTCTAGTATTTATATTTCATAGTCTAATTTCCTACATCTTTTTCTTATTAATATACTTAATCACATGACTACATAAATTAGATTAATTCTAATATTGTAAGATTAACATTGTGTACATAAAATAAATAGAGTTGTAATATTGAAATGATTTACGAGTTAAATGAAATAAAAGAAGAGTAGATACCTTTTGAACCATCTAGTTGTTTCTTCCTTTGGTTGTGTCAAATTCTATAACTATGTTTAGTGGCCATAAACAATTATTTGTATTAGTCAATTTCTATCTTTATAACGAGAGTTGGGATGAGAATTAGGACTGCCAATAGGGGTTTAGTGACCTAACCATGCTGAGAGGACGTTAGGACCCACTAAAAGGTCGGTACGAATCCGAAAGGAATATACCGCTACAAGGCCTAGACAATCAAAGTAATTCTAATGTTGGTATCAATGAAACTTTTAATTAGTTTTACATGTATTTCTCTTTCACTATTTCAATTTGATTAGATAGTTTATTTTACCGTTTTGGATAGTTTATTTTATTGTTATCTAGTTAGTTTACTTTATCGTCTTTCTATTTCCGTTCTTAGATAGTTTACTTTATTATTATTATCTAGTTTATTAGTCTAGTTAGATAGCCTTTCAATATTGTCGTTTAAATATCGTCTTTAGTTAGAATTTAATTGTTGTCATTCAGATCAGAGAACTTCCCCGATCGGGTACGTGACAACCCGATCGGGTAAGTCTTCTGTTTTGAGTTTTACATATTGAAATTTACATATCCGTCATTTACATATTGTCATTTTATATACTTGTCATTTTATTTTATGTTAATAGTTTAGACCACCACCTCAATTGACTCGAACTTAAATGAAAATCATTCCATAGCAATTCATAGTTAACACGTACTCCCTGAGGATCGACACCCTACTTACCTAATTACATTCCTTATGTTGTTAGCCTAAGTGCAGGTAATTATTTTTGTATCGGGACCGTGACATAACCCGGTCAAATTTTGGCGCCGTTGCCGGGGAGAACGGTTTTGTTTATCTATGAATTGTTGGTTTTTTTTTTAAAATTTCTACCATTTTTAGGTGCAACCGTACCTAAATCGTTACTAACTTTCTTTTTTGTGTTTTTCTTGTAGGTTGACAAAAATGGTATTAACAAGGGAAGATCCAAGGTACCGGGTTTTTGAGCTCGCTAGTGGGATCCTACGGGTCCATATGACTTTGATTGCTCTCATTGAGGGTAATCAATTTAGTGGAAAACCAAACGAAAACCCGTCACACCACCTCCAAACCTTTTGTGAATTGTGTCAAACCTTTGTGAGGGAGGGAATCACCCAAAACGAAATTAGAGAAACCCTCGATATTTTTCAGAAATCCAACATGAACAAACCCTAACTCAAATTTGGGGGTTCTTGATTTTGATTACAAAACTTGTTTAAATTGGATTTCTAATGATTCTTACATGTTATAGAGTGAATTTTAGTGATTAATTAGGATGATTACTATGATTTGGATGCTCATATGCTAATTAGGATACTCATCTTTACTATATGCTAAGAACTTTTGCTTAAGTGGTAGTATGATGCTTGAATTCATGCTTATACTATGAACTTATGATCTTGTCATGTTAATTTAGCATTAGTACCCTTAGGTAGTAGCCAAACTCATGATTTAAGTGTATGTTGCTCATCTTAGTGACATATTGTTATGCTTAGAACATCCATTTGTGCTCAAAGATGGCATGAAAATGTTTCACTAAGGTCACTATTCTTGAATTTGTGCTTAAAGCTTAGTATTATAACACTTATGCTATCAATTTGTGTTTATAAATGAAGTGTTTTAATACTAGTTATTTGTAGAAAATGGCACCTACATTAAGGAAATCAAAGAGGGTAAGAACCTCAAATCAAGGAGAAAGTAGTAGAGCACAAGAAGAAGATATAGAAATGCTTGAAGCAAATGATCAACCTGAAAATCAAGGAAATGCTATGCATGATCCTGACTTTCCGGATGTAGAATTTAGTTCACACAAGCAATGACAAAATTGGTGCATTCTTAAAAGCAAAGGTATGAGGGCTACCAAGTTCCTCAATGTTTCTTTTTTAAGGCATATGAAACTTTATGAGCATGTTAAAGTGTTATTTAGGGGCCTAGGTATGAATGCTAGCATGAACTTTAGTTATGAGACCTACCCTCAATTAACCCTTGAATTCTTGAGCTCTTTTGAGTTACATATGTCTAGAAATAGAAATACCATGCCTCAAGTTCAGTTTCGCTTGTTTAATGATGATTATAATATGAACTTAGAGGTCTTTGCTAGACAATTTGGTTTCACCATTACCTCACCTCCAGAAGGCTTTGATGCTAGCCTGCTTTGGAGTGCTATTTCGACTTACTCCGTCTCTCGTTGGGACCATGTCCCACACCAACATATCCATCATCCCGCCATTAGAATCTGGCAAAGATTCATGGGATGGACCTTCTTGGGCCGTGCTGAGCCTCATTTGGTGAGACGAGTAGAGTTAGAAATGTTAGGAGGATTTTTGAATGTGAATGGTGATGAACAATGGTCTATTAGTATTCCGTATCATTTTGCTGTTCAGTTGACCAAAGCTATTAATCCTAAGAACACTGCCATTGTCTATGGAGGTCTTATCACTCACCTTGCTATGCGAGTTTGTGGTTTTAACCAAGCCACCACCGACCTCCAGGCATTGACTACACCTCCCACCGAGATGGGAAATGGGTTGGATTATGCTTATTTTGTTCAGCTCAACTTGTTTCGAGTCTCTCACCCCCATATGATTTGGAGGATAGCTGGCCGTGATTCGGTCAAGTTGACCGCCGAGGTAGAGCAAAGTCCATTTCTTCGGCAGCGTCCTCAACTTCAGGAGGGTGAGGCTATCTTACCCTGACCTACTTACTACCTTCCTGTTGGGGCTATAACCCCCATTGACCCCCCCTGTTCAGCTTAGATCCCGCCGCCCTGAGGTGGGATCATCCTCTCAATCGACCCATGCTGCGGGCGATGTGACCGCCATGTTTGAAGCCTTAACATTGTCCGTTAATAGAATTCAGTCCGACCAGCAGCTTGCTTTGCACCCTATCTATGACCACTTTGCTAGGCAAGGTGTGATTAGACCTGAGGGCCCCCACCCGTCTTTTTATACTTGGTCCGAAGGGGGGTATGGTACTACTTATGATGCAGGTGTGCCGCAGACCGGACCGGATTACTATGGAATTGACTATGGCGTTGAGAGTTTTGGAGGGTATAGAGGTGATTTTGGAGATCATCATGTAACACCCTAGAATTTCCGCTATTTATTTTATTCAAATTAATTAATTATTTCTCGGAAATCCTTATTTTATTAGTCTAAGTTGTGCCTAATATTAGTATAACTTAATTGTTGGGCCAAATCCTCCTTATTATTTCTTATTGGGCCTAGTTTCTAAATAAACCCTAGTGCCCATTAGCTTCTCTATAAATACCAAGCTAAACCTAGCCTCCTTCCCTTTCTTTTATTTGAAAACCCTAAACCTAATTCTCTCCTCTCTTCCTCTCCTTTGTGCCGTGTGGTGGCTGCCATTTGCCTAGGGTTTCGTGCCCTTGTTCCATATTTCTCCATCATAAATCATTCATCTTCGTTCCTAGATCGATCCTAGCCAATGTATTCTTCAATCGTTGTAAGTTTTATATTTTATTTCCATCTTTTCGTAGTTTTATGCGCTAGATTATTAATTAGGATCATTATTATTGTTGGCACGTGTTGATGATGATGGTGAAGGCTTTGTGGACAATCCGGAGGAAGATTCTTATATTCTAGAAGAAGATTTATCGTAGATTTTACGCTAAAAAGGTAACTAGGTGTTTTCCTTTAATTATGTTTATAGAAAGTGAATTATTAACATGATATAATGATTGATTGTATGATTAATTGATTATGTGGTTATTTATGCTTATGATTCACATGTTTAATTGCATTTAATATTTATGTTGTTATTTTATTTTCAATTATTTTTTTGGTGCGCGAACTAGGGTTCAAATCGCGAACCCTAGCTTTGTTGGTGGTGGCGCGGCCGTGAGGTTGCCGTGGCCTAGGTTTTTGGCCTCCTCCTTGTGGGAGAGGCTAGGGTTTGCTTATGTTGAGAAATTAGGGTTTGGTTTACATCATTGAGGTTATAGCTGAAGTTGCTATAACTTTGCATGTAAGTTACCCTAATTATACCTATTTGAGTTATAACTTTGAAAGTGACGTTATGGTGCGGTGTACTATAACAAGACTCGTTGTGGTGACATGGCGGTTTGTACCGGGGAGTCGACCCCTCGGTGATGGTGTTATAGAGGACTAACCCGTGACGGAAGAGAGTTATAGTTGATGATACTATAACCTCGCACGTATAAAGTTATAGCTTGAAGTGTTATAACTTCACTAAAGTTGAGTGGAAGTTATAGCTGAAGGTACTATAACTTTGATGAAGTTAAGTGAAGGTTATGGTTGATGATACTATAACCTGGTAAGCTTAACCAAAGGTATAGGTGGTGTACTATAACTCTGCTGGAGTTAAGGGAAGGTTTTGGTTGATGATACTATAACCTGACACGCTTAACCAAAGTTATAGCTGAAGTTACTATAACTTCACTAAAGTTTAGTGAAGGTTATAGTTGGTGGTATTATAACATTGGGTGTTATATGCTTTTGTGTTTGGTGTTATGGTAACTCGAACTATAACATGACCTTTGAGGTGTAATGTTATAGGTCAAGATACTATAACCTTAGTCATCCGTGCTTGTTTATGTGTAGTGTTATAGTCAGCTGGACTTTAACGCTATGATTGCATATCGTATTGGTTATTCTTATTCTTATATTGTTGGACGGTCGGTTATACTGTTCTTGAGTTGAGTTGTGACATTGTTCACGCATTGTTGGACAGTCAGTTATATTGTTCCTATGTTGAGTCGTGATGTAGTTCACGCATTGGTTTCTATAGTCAGTTATATTGTGCATTTGTTTGTTGCTGGTTGAATAGATGACGGTAGTATCAGTTATATACTATTCGGAATGAACAAACGCTACCCTTCGGGGGTTTATTTTGGTCTATGGTCGGGATTGGTCAGAGGCAGTGGTTATACGCTCTGGTCCCCGAGTGTCGTTCGATGTACAGTTAATGCATCGAGAGTCTGGCCAGGTCTTAGACATATAGGCAGTGGTTATACGCTATACATAGTACCGTGGAGGCAGTGGTTATACGCTCCACACCGATGGAGGCAGTGGTTATACGCTCCGTCAGCTAGAGGCAGTGGTTATATGCTCTGGCAAGTTAGAGGCAGTGGTTATACGCTCTAACGGGCGTTCGCTCTATTCGCTATGCTTTCATGCTAGCATTGTGCCTTACGTTGCTGTGGATCGTGTGCTACTTTGGGTCTTAGATGTATTCATGGTCTAGTGGTTGCATATGGTCTAGGTCTGCAGGATTGCATTCATGTAGGTTTCGTTCAGTCTTGGTAAGTTCGAATGTACGTCATATAGTATAGATTGCTTCACATGTCATTTATGATTACTGTATGTTATTATAGATTGTTATTAATTCAGCCTGTTGTAAACATGACTGGGAGAGCATCTAGTTACTCCCGACTGATTGTCGACCCCCATTCTCAGGTTGAATTGGTTGCTGCTTGTCTAGATGTTGTGCTGGAAAGACTTGTGGCGAGAAGAATAATTTATTTAGGAATTTAATTAAGTTAAGAACTATTAATAATGTATTAGTTTAGTTTTGGATTTGAGTATCGATCCGGATTGGTCAGGTGTTTCCGCCACCTTGACCCTATTCATCTTTGTACTCTGATGGATTATTTATTATTAAGTCATTTCTTTTGTTTTAAAAATCCGGGTTGTTACAGTTGGTATCAGAGCGAACACGCTCCCAACTCTCGCTTAGTGAATGACTAAATTAATGGGATTAGTAAATGAGTGAGAGTTAATGGGGTAGAAACCAATAAGGACTAGTTGGTTACATGTATAGAGTGTATGAGTAGTTACCTGAAGTGGTTCTTAGTTTTACCACTAGACAACGAATTTCTGTTTTTCAGATGGTGTGCACTGGAACTGGAAACGGAAATGGTAACGAAGCCGATGCTGAACGCATCAGAAGACTTGAGGATGCGCTAGCATCTATGGCTCAAGGATTTACTACTCATCTCAACAACAACAACAACAACCGTCCGCAGCAGTCTGTGTTTGATCGCTTTGCTCGACACCGTCCCCCTACCTATGATGGTGCTAATGATCCAACTGCTTTGGAAGCTTGGATTCGGGAGATCGAGAAGTTGTTTCTTGCTACTGAGTGTCCTGATGGTCAGAAGGTGAATATTTCTACCTACTACCTGAAGGATGAGGCTGACAACTGGTGGGCTGTCGCTAGAGCTGGTTTGGAGGTTCAGCCAGATTTTGGCTGGGCTGTTTTCTCTCAAGCTCTGAAGAAGAGATTTTATCCTGAAGAGCTGAGATGCCAGAAGGAGCAAGAGTTCCTTCGTTTGTCTCAGGGTTCGATGACTGTTGAGGAGTACACCAACAAATTTGTGAGGCTATCACAATTTGTTACTTCCGTGGCTTTGGACGAGGTTTCGAGGACTCGTCGCTATGAGAAGAATTTGGCTCCTAAGGTCAGGACTGCTATGTCTGGCATTCCTTCGACTTTATTCCAGCAGGCTTATGATCGTGCTCTTAGCATCTATGATTCTGTTCTGGCTACTGAGGCTGAGGAAAATGCAAAGACCAAGTTCGTGAAAAGGCCGTATGTTGCTCCTACTTCCTATCAGTCGTCTGGAAAGAAGCAGAAGTATGAGTCTCGTCCTTATGCTCCGCGTGATCAGGGTCAAGCTAGGAAGGGCATTTGGTGTTTCAAGTGCGGGAAGGCTTACCATCCGGGTAAGAGTTGTGTTACTGGTAATCCTATCACTTGTTTCACTTGCAAAGCTCCGGGACACAAGGCCATTGATTGTCCCCAGAAGCCTAAGGTTGATGTTCCGAAGACTGGTCGAGTGTTCGTTATGAGACGTGCAGAGGCTGAGGCTAATCCTGATGTGGTTACGGGTACTTTTCTGGTCCAATCTTTACCTGCTTTTGTTTTATTCGATACGGGTGCATCAATGTCTTTTGTATCCGAATCCTTTGTCGTCTGTGCTGGACTTATCCCTTCCTCATCCGTCAATGCCGCAATTTCCCTCCCTACGGGTGATATTGTTTCTTGTTCCATTCTATTCGAGGACGTACCTGTCAGTATTGCACGGGCGATCCTTCCAGCTCATCTTGTCCAATTTAACCTAGGAGATTTTGATGTGATTTTGGGGATGGATTGGTTAGCTCGTTATGATGCTAGATTTCAGTGTAGAGATCAGAAGATTTTGCTCAAGAGTCCTAGTGGTGCTAGATTGTCGTATCAGGGTGTTAGAGTAACACCAAATGTGAAATGGGTATCTGCTATGAAGATGGTGAGCATGGGTAGTGTAACAACCCGAAAAGTACCCAATTTTTCTAGTAAAATATCTTACGGATACTTTTCAGCAAACTTAAGTTTTAAAATAGAATTTATTATTTCGGGTCGTATTTGGAATTTCCGGGTTCGTATTTGGAATTTCCGCGAGATTCCATGAGAATCCCGTTTTAAGTCATCTTTGACTTTTCTTGACTTTTAAGTCGTCTTTGACTTTCTTGACTTTTAAGTCATCTTTGACTTTTCTTGACTTTTTATTCGTCTTTGACTTTTCTTGATTTTTAAGTCATCATTGACTTTTCTTGACTTTTAAGTCGACTTTGACTTTCGTTGACTTTTCCGACTCACCCCGTAATTTAAAAGACCGAAAATATATTTGAAAAATAATAAATTTAATTTATTTTAATTTATTAAGATTTATTTGAATTTAAGATAATTTAATATAATTATTTGAATTTATTCGGAATTAAAGAATAACTTTTACGGTTTAACCCCGAACATCATTTAACTATTCCCGAGTCATCTTAAATCCCGAAACAAACCCGAAACTCGACTTTGGCATGGGTCACACGCCCATGTCACCTTTTTCCACTCACTTTAGATATTTTTAATTAATATGATTAAACTAATAATAATATCTAAGATATTTATAACTTTATCGATCCGTTAACTTAAATTACGCAAATCGTTAACATAACAGACCCGATTACTACCCAAATCACACGGCTCCTCTCCTCTCTTAAGCTAGATATTTTTCCTTTCTTTTCATTACAATAACATAATATCTAGATATTTGGTTTAATTAACTTAATATCTAATTATATCTAATCAATTACCGTAATATAATTATTAAAACCGAGGCAATTCCGTAACAATAATTTCAAAACCCGACTCATTATTTTCCTCTATATTACACGGCACTCACACCCCCATTACTCACTAACTACCTTTCCATTTTACAATAAATCAACTTAAGATCTAATTAACACTTTCTTTAATCGTTCTTCATCGTTCTTCATCGTTCTTCGTCGTTCTTAAGCAAAATCGTCACAAAACCTTCATTTCTTATTCAAATCCGTCCTAACTTATATTTCTAGAATCTCCTCTTCGCTGTCCATCTTCAAGTACGGTTTATTTTCAATTCCGACAAAATCGTGTTCAACACTTTAATTATGGAAAATCAAGTTTTAATTCTAACAATATTATTCTTGTCATTTCTTATAGGGGAAGATTTTGAAGACGAGTTTGGTGACTCGTATATATTAGGAGAAGATTAGTTGACGAGTTTTTCTTTACTTCTTATTTTGGTGCTACTTGATTTTGCTAGCTAAGGTAACGATTCCGAGTTACTCGACGAATTAATGTTACATACCTTTGTTTTGCTTTTGTTTTAGTTCATGTTATTGTTATTTATGGTTTAGGTAGTAACATGATAAGTAGTCATTTTTATTATGTTGTATGAATTTATGACATGTTTAGTCTTCTTGACATATTTAAATGATTTGTTCATAATCATGATTTTTATATGAATGATGGTTGAATTGGTTGTTAAAATGGTTGTTTGTTAATTAAAACATGTTGGAAATAATTTTAGGTTGTTGGTTAGGGTGGCCGTGTAGGGTGGCCGTAGGTGGTGGCTGGAAAACAGCCCAAACCGGCCGGTTTAGGCCTGGTTCAGCCGGTTCAGGCCGGTCCAGCCAGGTCTGGATTTGGTCCGGGTATAGTCCTTGGGTCTTGTGTCGATACTTGATTGTTTTGTTGTTGTTTTGACGGGTTTTAAATATGTTAAGCATGCGGGAAATATTAAGAAACGGTGTT
>JAIUZE010010201.1:0-43297 GCA_022085475.1 Heliosperma pusillum
CGATAAAGTTAATAAATATCTAGATATTATTATTAGTTTAATCAAAACAATTAAAATATCTAATTGTGAGTGGAAAAAGATGACATGGGCGTGTGACTCATGCCAAAGTCGGGTTTCGGGTTTTGTTTCGGGATTTACGATGAGTCGGGAATAGTTAAATGATTCCCGGGTTTAAACCGTAAACGTTATTCTTTAAATTCCGAATAAATTCAAAATAATTATATTAAATTATGATAAATCTTAATAAATCCAAATAAAAATAAATCAAAAATATAATTTTTTTAAATAAAATTTCGGTCTTCAAATTTACGAGGCGAGTCGGAAAAAGTCAACGAAAGTCAAAGTCGACTTAAAAGTCAAGAAAAGTCAAAGATGACTTAAAAGTCAAGAAAAGTTAATGACGACTTAAAAGTCAAGAAAAGTCAAAGACGACTTTAAAAAAGTCAAGAAAAGTCAAAGACGACTTAAAAGTCAAGAAAAGTCAAAGATGACTTAAAACGGGATTTTCATGAAATCTCGCAGAAACTCCAAATACGAACTCGGAATTTCCAAATACGACTCGAAACAATAAATTCTATTTTAAAACTTAACTTTGCTGAAAAGTAATCGTAAAACATTTTTACTAGAAAAATTGGGTACTTTTCGGGTTGTTACACTACCTTACCTGATTAGTGATAGCCAAGGTGCATTCATCAAAGGGAGAAACATTGTTGAGAATATTCTTATCTTTCAAGACCTGGTTAGGCTCTATAACAAGAAGTTTGTGTTTCCTAGAAGCATGTTTAAAATTGAGCTAAAGAAGGCGTATGACACTGTAGAGTGGGGGTTTATCCAGCAGCTTCTTAATGCCATGAACTTTCCTCTAAAGTTTGTGGATCAGATTATGAGTTGCATTCAATCCCCTTCTTACTTCTTGTCCATCAATGGAAATAAATTTGGTTTCCTTAAAGAGGGTAGAGGGTTAAGACAAGGTGACTCACTCTCTTCTCTGATCTTCACTATATGCATGGACTATCTATCCAGAATCCTCAATACCATAAGGAATCAGGAGGACTTCAGATTCCACTCTATGTGTGGCCCTCTTAAGCTTAACCATTTACTCTTTCCTGATGACCTCCTTATGTTCTGTAAGGGGGATGCTAAGTCTATGGTCTGGATGCTTCGAGGATTTGCCACCTTCTCTGCTACTTCTGGACTGTGCCTCAACGAAGATAAGTTTGTTGTGTACTTAAATGAAGTCAAAGGAAATGCCATGAATGAAATCATCCAAATTTTAGGATTCACCAAAGGCATCCTACCATTCAAATAATTAGGAGTGCCTATTTCATCTAAGAAGATAAGCAAGAATGAGGAATACCGGCTGGTAGAGAGAATAGTGAAAAGAATTAGATCCTGGGAGCAAGCAAACTATCCTATGCTAGTAGAAAAATTCTCATACAGTCTGTTCTAATCACTCTTCATTTATATTGGTCCAGTATCTTCCTGATACCCAATGGTATGATGAACCGCATTGAATCTGTGTGCATGAACTATCTATGAAGAGGGATTGAACAATATGGCAGAGCCCCTAGTGTCAGCTAGGACAGGGCCTGTAGTCACAAACAAGAAGGTGGATTGGGTCTGAGGAACAACAAAGCATGGAACAAAGCATTGTTGATAAAATATGTATGGTGGATAGCATCAAAAAAAGACCATATGTGGGTGAGATGGGTTCAACATGTCTATTTAAGAGACAAACATTGGGCTGATTATAATCCTCCTTCTGTCTGCAGCTGGTCTTGGAGGAAGATATGCTCATGTATGGATACATTCAAAACTGGATACATTGATGACAGATGGAAAAACTCCAATGATGTTTACACTGTTAAGAAGGGGTATAAATGGTTAATGCCTGATCAGCAGAGGGTTGGTTGGTCGCATGTTACCCGGAATAGGGTATGTCAGCCTAGACATTCCTTCATCTTCTGGCTAATTCAACATGGACGGCTGCTCACTAATGATAGGATGAAAGCTATGGATTTGGGAATGTGGAGGATTGCTATCTCTGGGGGAACTGCGTACAAAATCATGGGCACTTATTTTACAAATGTCAATACAGCATTATATGTATTACCTTGCTACAGCAAAAATTGCAGGTTCAGTTCAGACCTGAAAATCTTGTGGACTAGTTCAGGAAAGGTAGGGGGCAAAGCATCTTGCAAAATACGATCATTGGAGCTTGTCATGTCAGTATGGCTTATATGATTTGGACTGCTAGGAACCAAGCACAGGTGGACCTCTGTGTGAAGCAACCTACTATTTGGGTGAAACAGATCATCAAGGATGTCAGCATAAGAGTTAGAGGGAGCAACACTAATGTCATGAATACCAAAGACAATGAGCGGCTTAATTGTATCTTAGGAAATTAATCTATAGTTCTATTTCTATTATGCCGATTATTGTAAAGATGATTATGTACAATTGTGACGTTTGATTCTAATATACTTACATTTTACCGAAAAAAAAAACCAAAACTGCTTCAATGAAAATAAAAGGAAAAAGATGAATACCAAAATAAAAGCTTGATTAAAAGGAAACACTTACATTGGGCATTGCTGCTGAAAATGACGATGGTAAAAGAAAGAATATAGATGACGAAATTTATAGTTGGATGATGGAATACTATGAAGATTAATGGCGAGTTTTTGGAATATAATTAATCAGACAAATAGATGAAAAACAAAGAGAGAGATGAACGAATGACAAGTTTAATGTAAAGTGTGTTAAACACACCTTCAAATAACAAGGGTGACCTGATCTTTAGGTTGCCCTTCTCCATGGTCTGTTATGGGAAGTATGAGGGATAGGTTGGATTTAATTAAAATAACTTAAAGGATAGAGTGATTTAAGAAGGGCACCAATAGGATGGATTATTTCTATGAAATAATCCTTATAATTTTTATAGAAAAACTTTTACATTTCATTTGACAAAAACTATTGTAAGAAAAATTATAAAAATAATATAATTCGATTTGTGGTAAAAAAAAATGTTATCATTAGAGTATAAAATTGCCTATTATTTTCACATACTTGGTGTAATTTTTAGTATGTTATTTATCGCACATTGAAAAATAATATAGATTTGGTGAATATATTACCTATAAATAGTACGGAGTATAATTGTTCTCATATCGGACAATTACCATAAGGTGGGTGATCCTATGACTACTAATAAGAGTCATATTAAGAATTTAGGTATCAAATTAAAATCTTTTCGAGACTCTTTAAAATTGCCTTAGAGAACTCAAGAGTTTGTATTATTATTATGTGCAAAATAGTAAACTTTATTTGAAATATAGATGGTCTTTGTTTCCTCTCTTTATCTTCTCATCAAAATAAAGACTTCGAACATGATACTCTATTGTTCTTCAATCTTCACTACTTCTCAATATAAAGTTGTAGTGAAGGTAGCGATCACAAAGGGTAAACGGGACATTTTTGTTTAATAAATACCACAAATATAAAGCTGAAACCATATTAAATTTAAAGAACTAATTGAATGAAAATCCACTGCTATGTAAAATTTGGTCTACATATATGTTTTGCATTTTAGTTTTCTTATCCAAACGAAAACCATTAATTAATCAAACATTGATTTATCTCAAGTCAATATCATGTTAACAAAAGATATTTGTTTGTCATGCAGTGATATGAACAATGTACCATATTTCGTTATTCGTTAAATTTATCCTACATTTTTTATTAGCTGTGCAACCGTTGCAAGAAAACTATATACCAAACTAGTTAATTATATTAGAGGGTGTAGAGTCTATTGATCGAATACGAAAGAGGGGGGGGGGGTGAATTGAGTATTAAAAAAACTAGCCCCACTTCTTCGATTTATATGATATGTAATTAATTATTTGATCTTATAGATTAAAATCAACTAATTAATTAATCAAAGTAAGCGTAAGTAACGAAATAACGAAAAGTAAAGAGAGTAGAGAGAGGCACACGGATTTTTGAAGTGGTTCAATTTCACACGTTGAAACCTACGTCCACTATTCTCGATTAATAATTCTTAGTACCTTTCTACGGATTACAAAAATTATCAACCCACTCGTATAATCAACACTATGATTATAACTCAAGGTGAGTATCGCTAAATACTCTATACTATCTTACGTTAATAAGAATGTACAATATAACTCACACAGATTCCCGTTAAAGAATTGTAAGCTTATAATGATGTACTATTATCCAATAACGTATTTCACTCAAGCGATTGATAATAATTGATGCACGACTCTTTTGAAAAACAAACTCTAAAAATAATAAATATTTTGCTCAAAGGTTTGCTTTAAAACGATTTTGAAAATCAACACAAGTAGTAGATGTGCCGTGTAGTTGTTGTGTGTATTTCGTGTGTTTTACAATTGAGATGTGAAGGAGTATTTATAGTAATAGAAGCATAGTAGATCTAAAACCTTAGCTTAATATTTAAGAAAGATATTTATCTTTAATATCTAAAAATAATATTAACTTTATCTTTTAGAAATATCTTTATCTCAAAATATTATTTGGTTTATCTTATAGAAATATATTTATCTTTAATATCTCAAAATATTGTTGTAAAGATATAGTAGAATCATAGATTAAGGTAAACAAAGGAAAACAACCTAGATAGGCCAAAATCCCGTAGCTACACGAAACCCTAGGAGGCACGCAACCCTAGGAGGCACAAACCTAGGTTTCCACGAAACCCTAGGTGGGCTTATTAGGTTAACAACAAATTGAGATAGAATATATTAGAAACCCTAGGTAGCATGACAACCCAAAAGTTGTATTACTAACCAATAGAATCTCATAAATATATTCTCTATTTAAACTTTTGATAAATTTAAAAATACTCTTTCACTTTTGAAAACATTTAAAACATTTTATTTCCAAAATCATGCATCAACATTTATCATCCAAAGTTATAGGCTAAAGCTATAACTTTGAACATAAAATCACTTGAATGGAATAGTTACCGAATGACGACCTATACTATCTAATCTTCACAAAGATCTTCAGTATACGGATCATGTCTTCATCTTGATCACAAAGACCCTCCATCTTGAGTCTTGTGTTATTTGAGGTAGATCTTGCTTGAAACGATTTTCTTTAAAGTTATGACTGAGTAGCTATAACTTTCATGTAAACTTCCAAAGTTATTCCTGAAGTTGTTATAACTTTGTCTCACAGTCTTTGTCAAAGTTATGCCTTAAGTTCTTATAACTTTGATCTTTCTTCTCATAATTGTTGCTAGCTATAATAAGACTAAAGCACAGAATTACACGCATATGATATATTAAGTAAAGCACATTATCAATTAAGCACATGTCATTATCAAAAATATAAAATTGGTCCAACAAATTCCCCCATTTTGATGATGACATGTCTCTTATGATTTCCTCTTAACATTGTGACTAAGTATGGTTCCCCCTCAACAAAGCACTCTAAAGTTATAGCAACTTTGATCGCAAGAACATAACAACTTAGCCAAAGTTATAACTTGAAAGACTTTAAGAGATAACGAGTCTTGACAAGGAGCAAGCTTAAGCAAAGACTCAAATCATATCATTTCTTCCCCCTCTTGGCATCATTGAAAAGACAAGAACAAGGATATAAAATGACTAGAATAGCATACTCCAAGGCAAGAAATAGATATGCAAAATACGCAATATTAAACGATATATAACAAGCAAAATCAAATATCAAATGTCGATAAAAACTACAAACCACAATAAATATTGTTAGTTGCCAATTGGGCCGAATCGGATAGAGTATAAAAAGCCAAAATGGGTCGAATGGATTAGTAGTTTAAGAAACAAACAAGCTAAGATAAGAAGATCAAGGCATTTTGGGTTGGCGGATGATGTTGGGGTCAATGTAACCGGGTCGGGTGCGGTACTCAAGAGTAGAAAGGCGATCAAGGCACGTCGACACACGAGTAGCTTGGGCGGTGAGGCATACATCGAAGTTCCGAACCTTCAAAGAAAGAGCCTCCGTCGCATCAAATATAGTATGCATCCCCTCGTGCATTTCCGAACCGCTTGTCACCAATGCACCTCCTTGGTTCACCAAGAATTGCATCCGATCCCGTTGCCTAAACATCTCTTGTCAAATATCGACAACATTCCTCTCTAATTTGGCTAGGAAACCATCAACACCCGTCATCCAAGACCTCAACTCACTACTCACACCCGACCCACCACGGTCACGGGTGGAGCTAGTGGACCCCCTTCCCACGGTTTGAACAACCTTGTCCACCACCGCATCAATTTTCTTATCTTGCGCATCAAGGCGCTCCATTACTTTACCCATAAACACATCCAACTTAGATTCGAGCCCTGAAAAGTCAGCCACCACCGGTTTCACCATACCCGAACCACCTTTGGTCATAAATATCAATTCCGGACCACAAGCCTCCAATTTCATAAATTTCAAGAACGTATCACACATATTGTCTTTTAAAGTAACACCATAACTATCCACATCAACAACCCCTTTCGACTCAAGTAGCCGTGACACCCACATCCCGTATGGTAAATCAAGGGTCGAATAAATTTTGTCCTCGGTTACCGAAAAAGAAGTTTGTGAAATACGAGAAATTACAAGGAAAACAAGATTAACCCGGTTACCCTCCAACCAATTTTTCACAACCATCATCTCATAACAGGCAATTTTATCCCGTCCTCCCCAACGCGGAATAACGGTGTTCCACAAAAAATTCAACATAAACTTCAACTTTGGGGACACATTTCCCGCCAAAACACAACTAGATAAAGTAGCCCCATCATCAAAATACTTCTTTACCTCCAACTTAGCCGGGTCCGATAGTTCGTCCCATGTCGTACTCGGGTCAATTTTGATTCCATCATCAGGAACCAAAAACAGAGTACAAAAGTCAGTCATGGAGACCGAACCTGACGGCCATTAACAACGGCATTCAACACTCCATAAGTTAAAGAAACAGAAGCGAAAAACTGAATTACCTCAATCGGATAAGCTGGACCCGAAAAACGTTACACGGTTTCCCATTCTTGAAAATTTAGAAAGTCGTTAAAAAATCCCAAAGCCTAATATTTTTCACACCATGCTTTCGGATAGTTACGACCTCCATGTATACTGTACTTAGCAACCCGATTGACTAACTTTCGTTCATCTTTAGTTAAACGAAGCTTGTCAAGCCCGGATGCCGTCTCTTGAGGCAAAAAATCTCGGAACAGTGTCCGTGGGTTCTCCTCGGGAACCGTGCCAACGGTTTCTGTTGTTGCTTCTTCTTGAACTCTAGTCTTTCCCTTATTCAACCTTCGTCTCTTAGTACCCTCAAGAACCGAACCCGACTCGGTTTGGGTCATGGTAGGTGTTTTTTGTTTTGGGTTAGGAGAAAGATTAGTGGGAATGCTAGGTTTTGGAGTTTTGGAGTTTGGATTTTTGGCACTTTTTGATCTTGTGGAAGCCATTTTTGGAGCTTGAAATTTGGGTGATTTTTTGTTATTGTTGTTCTTGAGCCGTGAAGAGGAAGAGAAAGGAGAGAAAATTGGTGAAAGTTTTGATGGTGATGTGTATTGATAATGATAGGAGTAGGTAATTATGAAAAGTAGTATTGGGTATTGTGTATTTGTACTTGGCACATGGGTGCCGGCTCTAGAGTCCTTGTTTCCTTTTTTTTTTTTTTTTTTTTTTGAATTTGGGTAGGAAAATGAATCTTAGGTAATTAATTTGGAGATATGGTAAGGATAGGATTAGGTAAATAAAAAGATATGGTAATATTTTGTTGTTTGGGAATTTTCGGCCAACTCTAATACATGGGTAGAATTTTGGTTTGATTTGAAAAGTGAATATGATAGATTTTTGGGAAATAAGTGGTTCATAATTCAATTTCCATAAAACACTTAATATGCAAGATATTTACGTAAAATATATAATATTAAACACAAATATACTAGCAATGAAATATGCGGACACAGTCATACAATCTCGTCTTATTCTAGCCAGTCACGCAGGTTCACAAAATAAATATGACGAATTTAATTGGTACCGATTAAACCAATTTCCAACCGCAAAATCTCAAAACGTCTTCTCGCTAACGTCTTTGTAAAATGTCAGCCCATTGATTTTCAGTACTACAAAATTCGAGTTTAATGTTGCCCTTTTCTACATGGTCACGCAAAAAATGATGTCTAATGTCTATATGCTTAGTACGAGGATGCTGAGCTGGGTTTTTAGAAATAACAATAGCACTCGTATTATCACAAAATACAGGCATACAACCAACATTAACACCATAATCACATAGTTGTTGCTTTAACTAAAGTAGTTGAGAACATACCAGTCCTGCAGCGATATATTCGGCTTCTGCAGTATATAGAGCAACCGAATTTTGCTTCTTTGAGCCCCAAGTAATTATGCATGGTCCAACAAACGTAGCGAATTCAGAAGTACTTTTTCTATCTAAAGAACATCCTGCATAATCTGCATCTGAATATCCTACTAGATCGAAATTACACTCAAGTGGATACCACAAATATAAATTAGATGTACCAATTAAATATCTCAAGATACGTTTAACTGCAATCATATGTGACTCTTTAGGACATGATTGAAATCTAGCACACACACATACGCTGAACATAATGTCAGGTCTGCTTGCAGTTAAATATAATAAAGAACCAATCATACCTCGATATGTAGTCTCATCTACAGACTTACCATTTTCGTCTAAGGTCAACTTTTTATCAGTTACCATAGGTGTGTCCATAGGATGAGCGTTCTCCATACCCAATTTTCTGATTAGGTCCTTGACGTATTTTTGTTGGTAAATCTTTATTCCTTCTTTGGTTTGTTGAATTTGCAATCCTAGGAAGAATTTTAATTCTCCCATCATGCTCATTTCAAATTCTGAGGTCATTAGATTTGAAAAATACTTGCACAATTTATTGTTAGTAGAACAAAAAATAATATCGTCTATATAAATTTGAGCAACAAGTAAATTATAACCCTCAGATTTTAGAAATAGGGTTTTGTCGACAGATCCTCTTTTAAAATTGTTTTGTAATAAAAATTTGGATAATCTGTCGTACCAAGCCCTAGGCGCTTGTTTCAAACCATATAAAGCTTTGTCGAGTTTAAAAACATGGTTTTGAAATTTGCTATTCAGAAATCCAGGATGTTGTTCAACAAAAACCTCTTCTTCCAAATAACCGTTAAGAAATGCAGTCTTAACGTCCATTTGGAATAATTTCATTCCTTTATGGGCTGCGAAGGCGATGAGCAAGCGAATAACTTCAAGTCTTGCTACTGGTGCGAATGTCTCGTCATAATCAATCCTTTCTTGTTGATTATAACCTTGAACGACTAATCGAGCCTTGTTACGAACTATAACTCCTGAGTCATCTAATTTATTTTTAAATACCCATCGAGTACCAATCACAGTTCGATTGTTTGGTCGTGGCACTAGATGCCAAACCTTATTGCGTTCGAACTGTTGAAGCTCCTCTTGCATAGCCACAATCCAGTCAGATTCTGCAAGTGCTTCTTTGATGTTGGTAGGCTCTATGGTAGATAAAAATGAATAGAATGAACAAAACTTATTTAATGTTCGCCTATTTTGAACTCCCTTATTCAAACTTCCTAGGATACTACCCATAGGATGAGAACTCTTGTATTTCCATTTTTTTGAGTTCCTAGGCTCATCATCATCTGATGAACTTTCACTTTCCTCAAATGATTCAGAATCAAGATTGGTTCCCCCTGAGTTAGACTCTAGGGTTATAGCTAAAGTTGGTGCAACTTCAGTTATAACATCTTGATCTGGATTCAAAGTTATAGCATCATAAGCTATAACTTCAGTTTCCTTTTCCTTGTTTTGAGAACAGACATTCGTATCATCAACAATTGTCTCATTTCTCTTTTCAAGGTCATTTGCGGATTTTTCAAGTTCATCATTGATTCCTTCAATACCTTCTTCATTGATTTCAGGCTCGTCTTCCCTTGAAAGGCGAAAGTCTGGATCATTCATGTCTTCTTCTTCATTCTGTTCAACTTGCTCATGCACATTATCTTCATCAAATACAACATGAACACTTTCTTCTATGCACAAAGTTCTTTTGTTAAAAACTTTAAAAGCTTTACTATGATTGGAATAGCCAACAAACACAGCTTCGTCACTTCGTGGATCAAATTTGCTCAAATTACTTTTTCCATTATTATGGACAAAACATTTACTCCCGAAGCAACGAAGGTGAGCGATATTGGGTTTTCTCCCTCTTAAAAGTTCATAGGGAGTCTTTTTGAGAATAGGTCTAATCATAGCTCTATTGTGCACATAGCATGCAGTACTAATGGCTTCGGCCCAAAAGTTCTTAGGAAGGCCACTACATAAAAGCATAGTGCGGGCCATGTCCTCTAATGTTCTATTCATACGTTCCACGACACCGTTTTGTTGTGGGGTTCGTCGTGCAGAAAAGTTATGTCCTACACCATTCTCCCTACAATATTCTATAAAAGCTTGATTATCAAATTCGGTGCCATGATCAGTACGAATGGAAACTAACTTTTTATCATACTTGTTTTGGGCGAGCTTTATTAGTACTACAAACTCATCGAAAGTTTCATCTTTAGTAAATAGAAAGATAGGCCATACATACCTTGAGTAGTCGTCGACTAGGACGAATATGTACCTTAATCCACCGCGGCTTCTGACTTCCATAGGTCCACACAAGTCCATGTGTACCAAATCAAGTGGACGCTCTGTACTTACTACTCGTTTTGGTTTGAATGAAGATCAAACTTGTTTACAACGGGCACATGAGTCACACATCTTCTCTTGTTCGAATTTGATTGAGGGTAAACCCTCAACTAAATCCCACAATTTGAGTTTCTTTAAAATTATTGGACTAATGTGTGCAAACCTCTTGTGCCACAAGCATGAATCATCTATAGTAACTTTCATGCACGTAAAGGAACTTGTAGTGACTTTGTTTAAATCAATCATATACACGTTCCTTTTACGTAAGCCTTCTAAAATAACAGTACTAGTACCTTCAATTATGATGCGACAAACATTTGAGTGAAAAACGACTTTATTGCCTTTGTCACATAATTGAGAGATACTTAGCAAGTTATGCTTAAGACCATCTACCAGATGTACATTATTAATAGCATGTGAAGAAGATATACCAATCTTACCTACATCGATTATTTTGCCCTTCTTGTTGTCTCCAAAGGTGACCTTGCCACCGTTGAAGGGCTCTAGTGAAAGAAATAGATTCTTATTTCCGGTCATGTGTCTTGAACAACCACTGTCGAGATACCATAGATTATTTTCTTTCACTATTATCTGCAAGAGAATCAAATACAGCTTTTAGGTACCCACGCTAAGTAGGGTCCTTTGTGGTTAGTGACTCTATATATTTGATCCTTTCTAACCCATACCTGTTTAACAATTCTTTTCTTCTTAACATAGGGTTTTCTAGGTTTATTATAATGTTTATTATTGTTGCGACGCACATTAGGTTTAAATGACTGCTTCTGATTCACATAAGGTTTAGATTTTGAAGGTACAGATGCGTAATCGAAGGCTATGTCATAAAACCATCTGAAATCATTATTTCTAATCTCATCAAGTTGAGGTTCAGGTTCAGACTCATTAACACTAGACACGTCATGTTCTTTAACAAAATTAGTTTGATTATTGTTGTCGTTGACATATTTGACACAATTATCTTTAACATGACCATTGTGACCACAATAATTGCAAATCGGATATTCTGAAAGATTGACATACTTCCTTCTTCTAAAATCTCGGTCAGAAGGAGTGTATTTGCACTTATCATGGTCTCTACGACTATAACATTCATGACCTAGACCCATCTTCATGTTATTGATAGACTGTTTGGTAAGAAAGTCTAAGACCTTCTGACTTCCTTCCCATTTATCATGAACTTTTCGTGCATGCAAGAGCAACTCCTTCAAAGACTGAATTTCTTTTTCACATGACGAATGGTCTACATTCGAGTCTTTGGAGGGATTGTTCTTTTTAAAATTTTCACGAAAATTGTTGAAACGTTTGTTCAAGATAAATTTCTCCTCATTATGTTGATCTTTGGCTTGGGAGAATTCAGCCTTTATATCTTTCAATTGCTGAGAAAGAAAAGAGTTTTCGTTCTTGCGATCAAGGATAACAACTTCCTTTGCCTTAGCTTCAGATTGTAAAAGCTCATTGACTTTCTTCAATTCTAAAGTTATAGCTTCATTAGCTATAACTTTGGCTTGAAGATGCTTAATGTTGAGCTTTAACTCTGAGATTATAGCTTCATTAGCTGTAACTTTAGACTCAAGAGCTTCTTTCTCAACATTTGTCATGTCTGAAGTTACAGCTGAAGTTGCCATAACTTTAGACTTGAGCTTTTTTGCTTTGGCCTTTAGAAGTTGGTTTTCCTCAGCAATGTCAAGGATTTGTTCCTTAAGATCTTTTAATTCAAGACTCTGTTCATGACATTGATCTAAGGCTTCTTCAAAATACTTAATTAAAGACTTCTTAGATAAATTCTTAACTTGCTTTTTAAGTTCAAGATGACTAACCTCTTCATCATCTTCTGAATCTGGTTCTGAATCTGAGTTGCCAACAAGACACATCTCGGATTCGCCTTCATTGTCACTGTCTGAAATTAGGTCAAGACTGACGTTGCTTATACACAAGTTGGCGACTTCTTCTTCCTCTGACTCGTCGTCCTCTGTGTCAAGATCTCCCCAGCAGTAAGCCATCATGACTTGCCTGAATTCCTTCTTGGTTTTGTCTCATTGATTTTTGTCTTTGATTTTCTTCCATGTAGGGCAATCCTTGATCATGTGATCATTATCCCCACATTTGAAGCAACCACGACTTGAGAGAGACCCTTTTGACTCAATTGGTTTCTTATAAAATTTGTTGGTGTTATTGTTAAATGTTTTCCCTTGTGGTTTATTAAATAATTTTTTCTTAAAACGTCTAGCAAATAACACTGATTTAGCTTCAAGATCCGAATCTTGTCTTTCACTAGATTCGGCTTGTAAAGCCACTTTCTTGCTATTACTATCGTTTGCCTCATTTTTCATCAAGAGTAATCTCGTGAGCCATTAGGGTTCCAAGTAGCTCTTGATAAGATAGGTTAGATAGATCTTTACATTCCTCAATTACCGTCTGTAACACCCGGAAATGTACCCTATTTTTCTAGTAAAAATATTTTACGGACACTTTTCAGCGAATTTTAGTTTTAATCGTAAATTTAATTTTCCGAGTCGAATTTAGAATTTCCGAGTTCGTATTTGGAATTTCCGCGAGATTCCATGAGAATCCCGTCTTAAGGCGAGTTTGACTTTTCTTGACTTTTGAGCCGCCTTTGACTTTCGTTGACTTTCTTCTTCATATACTCCCTTCCTCACCCTAAACCTAATTCATTCTCACAATTCAACTCTTTCTTCTTTACTAGAAAACCCCATCAAAACATTGCCTCCATTTTCATCCAACATTAGATTCGTCATAGTTCATTCATTTCTTGCTCAAATTCACGTAAGTTCGTCTTATTCTTCCCCTCTTAGCTTCCTCTATCCGTATTGGTAATAAAATTACAGTCTTTCTCGTTTTTCAAACTTTTCGTCTTTCTCAAGGTGGATGATATTCCTCTTTTATTATCTAATTGTTTGTAGGTGGAGACTAGGAAAGCTTAGTAACCGTTTAAAGACGCGTAAAGGTAACGGTGAAGGGTTACACGGTATCATTTACGTGTTTTACATGATTTCCATGTTAGAATTCGTTTTTGGAATACAATTAGAAAGCTTAGAAATTATGATTTTGATGATGATTGTTGTTAGTTGATGATTGTTGATGATGAATATTGATTGTTGTTAGTTGATAGAAGTAATTTATGAAAATTGGAAATGATAGAAATAGTGTGGTTGTTCTCGGGTGACCCGTGTAAATTCACAGCACTGACCCTTTTTGGTAGAATGCTCATATCTCCTTCGTTACTTGTTTGTTTTGGGCTTGTGACCACTCGTTGGAACCGTAAGAAGATAAGCTATCACCTCGACTTGGAATTTCTGCATTCCCATATCTAGAACTCTAGTTATGACAGTTTGAAGTGAACCCTTGTTTAAGTTAGTTTCCAAACTTGTTGTTTTGGAGAGTTATCTATGTTTCTTAATTATTAGGCTTCTTAAACTTGGTCTAATGCTTGGGTATCATGTATTGATTCATGTTTTGGATTTATGATATCTCATTCGCATGTATCACATGTTTTGTGACGGTTTTCGATATGTTCCCACTTTGAGTCGGTTTTTACAAATGAGTCGGTTTGAGCACTAATTTGTCTTGTGCTTTGTATTCTCATTCCCTTGGCTACCTTCCCGTTCGTAAGGCTGGAATGTCGGAACAGAGAGGTATCCTACTGCTTAAATGCATGTGTTAGTGGGCATACGACGACGTTGTTGGGAGGTGAACGCTATGCGTTGTTCGACCCGGCCGTCAAATGTTGTGTACTTGCGAGGTGGTGTTATTTGCATGTAGCGTACCGCTTGTTATGAGGCTTGAGCTCTTTTCCGCCTCTTTCGTGAATTGATCTAACAGAATTTGGGGTACTCGGCTTTTATTTTTTGTAAGACCGAGTCTTGGATGCGAAACGCTTTTATATCGCATGTCGAAATCGTGAACCCTTCATTCCGAGTCCTGGCCAGGTTTAGACTGACCGATATTTATTATCGTCGTGCTACCAGGAGGAAATTAGTCTACATACGCGAAATGTTTTATCGTGTATGCTTTCAGGGAAATGTTTTTATCCTGTGGATGCCTATTAATCATACTTGCCATGTACACGATGCTAGTGAGTTTCATTTACCGTGAGAATTGTCGTCTTGTGTCGTTGTCTTTGAATGCGTGATTTCATGATTGTATTCATGGTCATTGCATGACTTGACACCGTCAAGGTCTTGGTTCGTGAATGGATGGTAATATGTTGGATATTATGTGATCATCGCATGACTTGAATGGTTTGTCTGTCGAGTCTCAATCTTATCAATCTTATACCGCTAACGGTGAGATGCAAGCCCTAGTGAGCGTATTCGATTGCCTAAGAGTGTCTTTCCCGAGTCTTTGAATATCATGATGAATTCGGATTTGTGCCTCTTATGTTCTTATCCTTATCTATAGAATTGCCTATCTATTCTTATTGCAACTCACATGTATATATATATGCATGCTTTACTTTTGTATTTTCTTATATGTACGTTAAAGGTGATATGGCTGGGAGAACCCGAAGTTACTCCCCACTGACTGTGGCGTTCATGTTTTTCATGAATGAACAGGTTGCTTGCATGGATTGACTTTTTGGATATGATATTTTGGGGTTCGGGTGTGAGCTAGCGGGCGTTGTCCCTGGAAGATTAACCTCTAGACGTTGTTTAGCTAGTTGCTAAATCGATTAGAAAAATACCCCATCTATTTCGAAAATACCCCATCTATTTCGAAAATACCCCATCTATTTCGAAAATACCCCATCTATTTTGTAAGAACTTTTACTGGTTAACCCTTTGGAGAGACTTCGTCTCTTGAAGTAGTATAATTCGTACTTTAGTTTGTAATTTTTGACACTCCTCGTATTCTTTCCTTGCATGTATAAAAGTTTTTAAAACTTCATATTTCCGCTATATAATTCACATGCTTGTTTGTTTTATATTTCCGCATTAGCGAGGGTTGTCACAAAGGCAAGCCCCCCCCCCCCCCCTAAAACCCTAAAACCAACTGAACCAGTAGCAGCAACAAAATAGTCCCTGCGACGGCTTCCTCCTACTCTAACCCTATATTAAATTATCCAAACTCCGCTATATAAGCACCACTACCCACCCATTAACAACCGTTAGCATCCACCTATAACGTACCTGCAATAAGAAGCAAAATCAAACAAAAAACAAACCCTAAAGTCATCCCTCGACCATAATGAAACAAAGATCATTATTACTACTTTGTTTCGCCTATGCAGCAGCAACTTCACGACCACTTTTCTCCCAATTCCGTCATCCTAAAATAACATACAATAATAGTTTTGATAACTAATCTCTCCCGTTTTTCCACAACATCTTTCGGATCTAAATGTCGTTGAGTAACAAAGTCACAAATCGGTTTACAAAACATCCTCGCAAACAGTACAAAAGACGCAAATCACTTTCCAAAAACTGTCGAAGACGTACCCTTTCTCGATCGAAATTGTATATTTAAAAATAATACACGACTCCTAGACTAAGTCTCGATTTACATGCAAGTTGAGGGTGCATAAGATACCGTTTCCTTTTATTTTATTTTCTTTTATTTCCTTTTATTTCCTTTTATTTGTTTTACTAACGACTAACATGTTTGTTTGACTTGTATTTTAATTACCGCTACTAATTTCTAAATATTGCTACTAACTTTCATTTATGCATCTAACTTTTAATTTACGTAGCTAACATTCTAACTTTTATTTATTGTATACTAACTTAAAGAAGCGTAGTATAGGCGAATATGAGTTAAAATGCCCTTTTAAAACGTTTGCCTTGACTCGAATTAAAAAGCCTAATTCGTCTAAAGTGATCGATTGTCTTGCTCGTTTACATATCCCTACATTTAAAGGTAGACAACTTATTAAATGGATCGAACAGTTCCTTTTTTTGTCTTACTCGATTTTTTTGTATGATACAATTTCTAACCTATCTAATTTAATTTAACTGGATATTAAATGACCAAGGAAGAAGGAAGGTAGTGTCTTAATGTAAATTAGAGATTGGACTAAGTCCCTTCTTTTATGAACACCATTTCATATAACCTTGCAAAAATTAGTCAATTAACCTAATTCATTAGGCATTAGGTTTAAACAACTTAACTTGTAAATAATATGTAAATTTCTAATGCGAGTAATCCATCCATCTTTCTTTCACCATCTCGATTAGAATAGATGCACGTGCTTAGCACCTATCTATTTACATTCGATAACATAATTGGTTGAAAATCGATTTTCAGATCAATTCTTTTAAATCGAGTGATACTCGACCTTTCAAATCATCTTTTTCGTTTTTTTTATACTTTCACAATCGATTCATCGATTCTATTATATAAATATGGATAGATGAGCGATTTGAATAGACTAAGTCGATTTAAGTCATAAATCGTATTTAGTCTATTATCGACATTCTTTTATTTTGTATATTTTGTAGTATACAACACGTCTGACATAACTAATCAAGCTAATCTAGCAAATACAAACTTAGTCATTATTTTGAGCCGTTTTTGGGGAGAGATGTTCGGTTTGAAATATATTAGTTCATTTGTTTATTTTATGCTTCAATAAACAAACTCACATGCATGCTAAAATAAGTTCGAAGAAGTCAAGCATGCATTAAACCACTTAGAACGGGATTCACATGCTTAGGATTATATTTTTAAAACGATGTTTTCATTTCATAATCGTCGTAGTTACACATTCCATTTGAAAACCATTACTTAACTAGTAGAGGTCGTTATTGAAACGGGGGTTGTACTATTAATGGGCTTCCTAACACGTAACTTCACCCCTTACTCAAAATATTTTGGTTTCTAGATGTCTGAATCCAAGTCACGAGGGTAATTCAATCGAGTGATTTAGGGTAGAAATCCCTAAACTTTAATCACTTAAAATTGATTTACTTTATGCTATTGGATGGAAGGTGTAAAGTGAATTTGCATGGTTCCAAGTTCCCATAAAACTTGGCGGCGACTCCTATTAAACCTTAATTCAATTCGGGTAAAACCACGGGTCGAAATGCCATGTTGGATCCCCGCGAAGCGATGGCGGGGGGTGGTTCACTGTTTGGTGACTCCGCTGGGTGGTCCACATAAATTTCCGATGGTCTTAAAAGCCTTGCATTTTAAATGCAATTTTCTTGCAATGGAAGTTTGGAATTTGGAATTTTTCAAATTGATATTTGAAAATTGGATGGGTGTGTAAGTTTCTTAAACTCAATATTAGACATTTATAATATCATCCTATGAATAGTTTACTCTTAAACTATGTAAATCTTTTTCATGCATAACAAAAAATTAAGTAAGAACAAATTCCTTACATTGATTATGAACAAATGGGCACAATATTTGAACTCCGTTCAAATATTGTTCTTGAGTTAGTATGAGGAGAATGATCTTCCAAGTTTCAAATTAGAAACTCTCCAATTAGTAGCACCCAAGACTACCCCTTAAACTCTACAAAATACTGCACTAGTATATAAATGTAGTAGCTCTTAAAATAACTAATAATCTAATTACTAAACTTAGTAATATTATTACTAAAATTTATGAACTTCAAGTTATAAGAACTTCTTTAAGTTTTTGTTAGAAGTTGAGGAAATGTAGAGAGATAAGTGTTTTCATAAATGAATGAAAATGGAGTGCACACTGTAAGAAGGAAAAATTCCTCTTGTTGATGCATGTGGCATCCGGCCACCCCATCACATGGGAAGGGAGTGGTCATTTTTAATTTGTCTTCACAATGCAAAAGGTTGAGTGTTTGTAATAGTTTTAGGTATGATTGTGGCTAATTCTCAATTAGAATAATACACAAAACTAATCACCCTCATAAATACTACAAAACCGGTGCACCCTCTTAAAATGGGTGTCTATTTTATTTTTACAATTTGGCATTTGTCACATATGTGACATGTGACATGTTACATGTCACATGTAATTTTGCTTATAAATGTGCATTTAACAAATTTAAATGCAATTTCATAACAATTAATTAGACGTAACATTTTAAGTCAAATTTTATAATTACATGTAAATAAAATGGGTCATCTCATATTTGGTTCATATAATCTACAACAATTTGTAATTATATCAACCAATTTTGATTATCTCAAATGTTTCATAAACATGATGCATTCTTAGTAATACAACGATTAAATTACATAAATGAATCTTATTTAATCATATTACAATAAGATATTATTCTCACTAATATAAACTTAGTTCAATTTAAGGGATTAATTAATCTGTATCACTATACAATTAATTAATGTACATGATTAGGGGATTCTCCTTTAGGTGTGACCTCAAGGGATCAAGTGATCACCACCGTCATACGACAATAACGTCAAAGTCAAGTGAGCCAATCGTTACCGATTTATTCTGACCAGTTCACTATAATATTCATCATCCCTATGTACTCTTGTTATTGAGATTTAATTATGTGATGGCACTATTGTTGAGGACACTCACTCCAACAATATCCCACTTGTCCGAGACAAGTGTGCGTCACCAATTCTCTTGTATTATTACAATCTCCCACTCAATGCAAGGTGTCTTGCAGGTCGTACTTGCATTTGATCATATCATGATTGGTTTCCTCGATCTGGAGAGTAACTGTCTGACCGGAATTATCTACCATAGATACCTTCCGAGCGTGGCCACGCATTTTCTGCTTACTCCTCCTTGAGTGACCTTGAGATTTTAAAACAACCCTGACAAGGGGTGGACAGTTCCTATCGTACCATTCCCTTCGAATAGCCACAGCTCATCATGACCCAAAATATTCCCATTTGACCCCAATTACGAAGGTCGTAGAGCATAAATCAAAGTCACTCTGAAACTGTGCCACCTTAGGCAAACAGTCTTTAGTCAAAGAATTGACTCAAAAGAATACTATAGTAGCTCTTGCCACGACCAGGCTACAAGAATTGTCAGAACACTATAAGCGGTCACTGCCCGACAGATTGTCCCTTACAGTCTGTCTATGTGATCGACTGGTCATCTCTTATGACCCTATGACACTTGAACTTGCCATCAATCGCATCACAATCTAGTCACTTGGAGACGTCACCTCATATAAGCAACTAGGAGCCACTGCTATGTTAATGCAGTCCACTTTAATGGGGTTCAAAATTGTCAACCCATTTGGATATAACAAAGCACAAAAACCGAGTTTTAGAAACTCAAACGATAAATGTGATTATCATATATGAAAAATCAACACAATGTTATTGCATCATATCATATAATTTAAGTTTATTTCGTCCATGACAATTCATGACGATCTTATTTAAATGCAATAAAGGCTTGGGTAGTGAATATACTATGTATTCATTTATTCCAATCTTGTGAATTGCTTTTTCCTTCCATCCAACGTTATTCCTAATAACATGAATTCATCTACGTACATGTCTAGATCTCTATCTAGTGTTGGGCTCTTTAACTTGAAAGATGCTCCCACTCGTTATCATGATAACTGATAGGTATTTAGGTGACATGATCTACCATTAGTTCCTTGTAAGCTACCTTATCCTCATCATAATGTACTAGGTCTCTATTTGTAGCATTTATAATGATTGACTCTTCAACCATCCTTTTAGTTATTCGCTTCTTGTATAACAAAAGTACTCCTAGGATTTCGATAAATCCTTATAAGTTTGGTAAATTGGGTTTGTGTAACCTTTACCACATATCCAAATTTTCTCTACCAAACACAACAATGAATCCCTAGTTCTCCTTGAGAAACCTATGGATGTTCTTGTATGCTATCCAATGACACTCATGTGTATTGATTTGTTATAGGCTTGTCATGCTCCCAGCATACAATTTATTTGGGTACGTGCATGTAATGGCATACATGATTGGCCTAATGGCGGAAACAATAGTACTCATGTGATCAACAACTCTGAGGTTCAGTGGATGACTATGACCCTTTCATAGTGACCCCACTTTCATCAACATAAATAACCTATTTAACTTGTTGAAATAGATAAAGGATCTTATCGATATAAGACACTTTGTTAAATGCCAAGCTAAAATCTTCTATTACACAATAAATTTTGATTTTAGTGTACATGTTGCCCTCTTTCATCCAGCATTAAAATTCAACCACACCTTTCAAAAAGGTAATATGAATACGTCACTCACAATGAGTGATACATCATTTACCTGGAAGATAATTTCTCCCACTGAACTTCATGTCTTTAGATGACTTTAACTCCCAATAAACTTCATGTCTATAAATGACTTTTCGACAATTCGAGTGAAACTCTTCTTATATCTCATAATAGAAAAGATCAGCTTAACCTCTAGGTAGATACCTTAGGCTTGTGTTAAGTACACATCCCATTCCAAATCCCTATTTGGACATGTGGTTTGGTTGTGTATCTTGTACACACCTATTATAAGGTATTTTACTGATGATTTGGATCTAAGCATAGTTACACATTAACTTAGCTTTTGCAGACACTTTCATGTCTATCCATAAAACTATAATTGGACACCTCCCAATAAAACATCTTCATGTCTATAGAATGATTTATTATTGGACAACTCCAAATACATCATTCCTTTTCATAGATTCCATTTAGTTTCATAAGTCTCTTATGTTAGAAAAACGATTTTTAAAATTTCTAGGTACTTTCACTTCATAGATCATAATCTTATTATTTCAAGAACATTTTCTTTTGGTCTCGTCACTAGTCTAAGGATTCACCTAATAACGCTTTCTTTTGGTCTCCTCACTTAGTCTTGAGTCTAACCTAAGAACATTTTCTTTTGGTTTCCTCACTAGTTCCTAACTAGTTTTACGTTGTGGCTTATTTTCTCCCACTCTATCTTTAGAAAAATACAACTATTTTCTTTAAAGATAGTCTTATGTGCCACAAACAATTTTTTACTCATACTCGTGAGGGAGGTAGAAGTATCACAACATGACCTTAAGTGATCTACTAAAGACTTTATTGTAAAGACATCGGATCTTAGCTTCGAGATAGACTAATTTTATAAGCTAAAGAGGTGGACTCATATTCATCTCAAATACTATCTTTATAAGTGGTGTGGCCAAATTGTTTGGTAGATGCCCTATTTTGAGTTCAATAACTCAATTTAACTTAACAATTGATCTTTCAAAGTGAGAATCGAATTCTTAGCTTTTTTTATTATAGTGATCCAATCAGCAAAATACTAATATGATCAATTTGAGTCGATACAATTTATGTTATTAGTGCAAGTGGTGTCTAATGACAAGTTTTTAGAAGAATAAAAGTTTCCACAAACCGAGTGACTTGGGCTAAAAACCAAGTCACTAATATCCAAATACAACCATTTGTTAATAAAAGGAAATAAACAAATTTCCATTATCAAACAAGGAAATTAAGAGTTTCTAAAACAATGTCTTAAAATACAACCACCCAATAATGAAGACAAAACAAAATAAGTCCAAGCTTCTATAGGTGTTCAACCATGGGTGGCTACCATACCTTCCATTGAAGAGCCTCTTTAGGCTTGCTTGTCCTTGCCTTTGTCCTTGCTTGGGTGCCCTAATTAAAATTAAAAAGGGTAAGAATCACAACTCGTATCTATATACCAAAGTTGAGATCATAACATAAATGATAGGGATGAACATATAACAACTGAAACAATCTTTCCAGCTTTGATATCTTCTAGATATTTAGGGCAATTCCTCTTCCAATGCCCTATGCCATTACAATAATGACACTTGTCCTCGGTTGAGGCACCTTTCTTAGGCTTGGGTGAGCTATTCTCAATAGCTTTTCCCTTGCCTTTGTAGGTGGAGGGCTTCTTCCCCTTGCTAGCACTTTTCTTGAACTTCCCCTTACTCTTGCTATTGATATTGAGTACATCCTTGGAAGTGCTAACATTTAGCCTCATGTCTCTCTCGGCTTGCACAAGCATCTTGTGCAACAACTCATGGAGAGAGGTTTTCATGTTTTGCATATTTTAGTTTACCCTAAACTGCACATATGCCTTGATTTTCCCCAAGGAGTGTAGTACACGGTCAATAACGAGTTGTTCGGTAATGTCAACCCCTTGCAGTTTAAGAGTCTCGACATGCTCAATCAATTTGATTACATGAGGGCTAACTTTATGGCCCTCTTTTAGGATCATGTCGGAAAACGTGGAAGCCGTCTCATATTGTATGATCCTAAAAGCTTGTGAAAACATGGTCACAAGTTTCGTGTAGATCTCATAGGCCGTGCTCATCTTTATGTCACTCCTTTGGAGATCGGCCTCCATTGAGAAGATTAAAACATTTTTTATCGCATCGGACTCTTTATGGTAAGCCTCATAGGCTTGCCTTGCGCCGGCGGTTGACCTTTTGTTAGGTGCGGTGGGAGAAGCCTCGGTAAGGTAACGAAGCTTGTCGTCACCCTTCGCGGGCAAGCAGAGTTGCGCATCCCAATCGGCAAAATTTGCGCCATTCTTTTCTAACTTGCATCCATCCATGAAGGATCGAAGTTATGAGACGTTGGTGAGAGTAGGAGCATTAGTGGTTGTCGTGTTGGATGAACTAGCCATTGCGATTGTACACAGTTAACTACAAATTTTAGACATAAAGGATATGTCAACATTTATCATTTTAAATACTTGTAAACATTTTAAATAAGTTTTAACATTTAAATAGTGACCTCTACCCAACTATTATAAATTATTCCGAGATCCAAGTTCATATCAACTTGGGCACGGTGAGTCGATTCATCCCTTATTTACATAATTCGGTGGATTAACTCTTTAATCGATTCTACATTAGAATTCTCGGTCGATAATATTACTTTTATATTTATCTTAAGCCCGGAACACATGTGGCTACGGTCGCGAATACTTCCGTTTGAGCTCAATCCAAATTTCGAAGTAATAACATTTATTACCCCACTTACCCAACGTAAAAAGTTAGGACGGCAGTGAGCCAAGCCTACTTCCTTGCGAAATTGGGATTCATGGGTTCTGCTATTTGGTAAGTCTTGATCTCAATTATTTATTATGAGAGCTCATATCAATTTATTATCTATCTCGTTTAAGTGAACTAAATCGATGAATTAACGATAGTTTTAATTGACATGGTCAAATACTCGATAAAATATGCATGTCTTCTTGTGGCGATTTGGCGATGCATGCAAACATATTAAATAAAATGCAAGCAAAAATAAAATTTCCTAGTATGACCTTTCCTAGAATTTAAAATCATAAAATCTATTACAAATTCGGAAACCAAATCCTTTGGTCCCTTAAACTTCATAAGCACGCTTCCCAAGGTCATTGTCTCTTTCGGAATGCCTTTCCGAATGGCACCGTCTTTAGGAAACTCCGGTATTACAAATAATTACAAAATACTTCCTCCGTTCCATTTGATTCTTTACGTTTGCTTTTTGGGCACTATTCACAAGTGAGAAGAATCTTTAATACAACTTTTAATATATAACATAAAAGATAGTCATGCGAGATCTTGTTTAATACGTCTTACCGAGTGCATTATGAATATCAAACTTTTATATTTTTTAATAATATGTAAAAAAAGATATGAACAAAAGAAAACGTGCATTGATGTACGTGTATTAAGCAAACGTAAAGAATCAAATGGAACGGAGGAAGTATAAAATAAAATTACAATAATTTCCTATCATACATTTGTAAAATAAAATAATACAATAAAAGTGATACGAGATCACAATTAATTACAACCGAATCAATATTCCCTTACATTCCGAGCAATATCGATTAAAACTAAGGCCATACTATGATAAAATTACATAATTCCAAATTACATAAAACAAAATATGACATTCATAAATAAAAATTCAGAATTATAATATTTATAAAACATGCTCATTTTAAATGCCAAATCGCCCTATTATACGGTTTATATCGTATATAACTCGGTTTTACGGAAATGCGTGATAATAACTTCTTAAAATCACCAAACAATACTTAAATCATACTCCATCCTATTCCATCTATTCTTCGCTATTTCCTTATTTGTTTATTCAAGTTTTCTTCCCTATTTCCTTTTTTGGGATTGCTTTGTGTGGTCCATATTGAATTGCATGTGGGGTTGTGTATTTTGTGTGGCTAAATTGATTTCCTTATTCCTTGTGCAAAAAACAAAGGGGAAGAATACATAGAATATGAGGGAGTATTTAAGTCCAAGTTAATTATCCCAACTGATTTAGGACTCAAAAATTAGTCATCACTCGATTTTTTACAATGATTCAACTTGTTGTTATATAATTGCTCAAAATTAGACTTTAAAATCATATTTTAATCAAATAAATCCAAATTTAATTACAATAATTTCAAATTTCAAATTTTAAATTTTTGTACATTCTGCAACATTTCCATTAATTACACTCATAATGTCAAAAATCAAGATTAAAAATTTTGAATCAATTTTGAGAAAAATCAGTTGCGCTTTATCGGATCGGTTGAATCAAATAAAATACATAAAGCATGTGAAAATTAATCAAATTAAATTTTCAACTTTAGATATAAAATGTGGGACCAACCAGGAATAAGTTTCTCATGAAATGAAATTTATTTTAGCTATGTTTGCTAAATAAGTCACTATTTATGCCAGTTTTACATTAATAATTCATAAATCATGTTAGACAAATCACATAAGTCTAAAATTTTCTTGTCTATCAGGGAAAAATTCATGTGATTACATACTAAAATTTAATGGTCAGATTCAAAGCGGAACTATTTTTAACCATTAGACCTTCATTTATTCCATTTTATCATATAAAAATCATAAATCATGAGATGTAAGCCCACTTCATATTTTACATACATTAATTAAAATGCATGTGTGAAATTGTGTAAACATTTCAAGGTCATAAGATAAGTCTAACTATTTTTAGCATTTTAAACATCATTTTACTCATTAAAATGTAATAAAATTACTAAAAATCATATTTGAGCAAAATAAATTTCCATAAATCATCAAAATGATCTAAAATCATATTAGGACCAGAATATATTGACATGCAAATGACTTTGTGATTTTATCTTATAAAACACAAATTACTAGTTTTCTTTAAGTAACATTGACTCGAAAAAACTATAAATCGATTATGCATGCAACAAGCAAAGCTCTTAATACCGCTTGTAAGTTTCTTAAACTTAATATTAAAATTTTTTTAATATCATCTTATGAATATTTTACTCTTAAACTATGTAGATCTTATGCATGCATAACAAAAGATTAAGTAAGAACAAATTCCTTACACTGATTATGAACAAATGGGCACAATATTTGAACTCCTTTCAAATATTGTTCATGAGCTAGTATGAGGAGGATGATCTTCCAAGTTTCAAATTAGAAACTCTCCAATTAGTAGCACCCAAGACTACCCCTTAAACTCTACAAAATACTACAATAGTATATAAATGTAGTAGCCCTTAAAATAACTAATAATCTAATTACTACACTTAGTAATATTATTAGTAAAATTTATGAACTTCAAGTTATAAGAACTTCTTTAAGTTTTTGTGAGAAGTTGAGGAAATGTAGAGAGATAAGTGTTTTCATAAGTAAATTAAAATGAAAATGGAGTGCACACAATAAGAAGGAAAAATTCTTCTTGCTGATGCATGTGGCATCCGGCCACCCCATCACATGGGGAGGGAGTTGTCATTTTCAATTTGTCTTCAAAAAACAAAAGGTTGAGTGTTGGTAATAGTTTTGGGTATGATTGTGTTTAATTCCCAATTAGAATAATACACAAAACTAATCACCCTCATAAACACTACAAAAACAGTGCACCCTCTTAAAATGGTTGTCCATTTTATTTTTGTCATTTGTCAGATATGTGACATGTGACATGTAACATGTAATTTTGCTTATAAATGTGCACTAACCAATTTAAATGCAATTTCATAAAAAATAAATTAGACTTAGCATTTTAAGTTAAATTTTATAATTACATGTAAATAAAATGGGTCATCTCATATTTGGTTAATATAATCTACAACAACTTGTGATTATAATCAACCAATTTTCCTTATCTCAAATGTTTCATAAACATGATGCATTCTTAGTAATACAACGATTAAATTATTGAAATGAATTGGGACAAAGCCTCATAGACAGACATATTTCTTAATGTACCAGATCTTTCAAAATGAATGACACAACGCGTGAACCAGACATGGGTCAACGATAACATAATTTCCCACGCAAATATTTGTCACAACGCGGACCAACTATCAAATTAAACGTATTTGCCAATATCGTCAGATAAAGCTCATTCTAAAACTTGATGATTACAGATCTGAATCTGGATCAGCATCCTAGCCTAAATGAGTAATAAGACAAAATCAACTGAAAGTGGCTGTGTTTGGACTCTGTTAAGGCCCGTTATACAAAATTGGTGACTTTCGAACAAAGGATCCCTGGACATCGACAAAATGAAGTGGTGGATGGTTGTATCCTCCTATTCGCGTAGAGCGAAATCAAACCCGGCGTAGTTTGGACTACATGCATAAATTTGCTAATGTTGTTTTTGTGTACACACCCAAAGGTTTCACCTAAGTTATATTGTTGTATCACGTTCTAGTCTGTAAGGTACTGTTAGATCCCGTATTTGAATTTGATGTAAAAGGTTGTGATGTTTTGGGATGTAGAGGTTGATAATAACATGTTTGCATAGTGAACCAACATTCTGAAGGTTTCTTTTGTGGTGATTTGGCCAAAGGGTTTATGGTTGTTGATGTGGTTGGAAATGGTGTCTCGAGTTTGATGAACTTGAGTGGAAATGGGTTGAAAATTGATGTGGGTTCAAATTTTCATGTCTGCACCATAAAGGCTTGGGTGTAATGCCCAAGCTACAAGAATCCTTAGAATTCGTGATTGTCTCCCTATAAATGTCTCGGTAAGAACTTAAGGGTTTGAAAGGTTCTTAATGGTTTTCCTTTTTGAATTGGATGATGAGTATTTATTTCTCAGTTCTTGTATTTGTTTTGTCACTGAATGGTTGGTTTTGAAAGTGTGTGTTGTGACACGATTTTGTGCTGTTGACTTTTTTTTTTTTAAATGTGTTTTGGATCTTTCATATTCGTTTTTTTTGTCACCATTGGAGGTTTATGAGTAATTTGGATGATCCACTACTGATATTCCTCGTCACGTGAATTCACAACCATTGTGGAGCTCCAATCTAACGGATCCTCCTCGAGGAGCATCGGAGTATTGAAACGCTAGAAAAATTTGGGCTTGCCAATCTGTTTTGGGTCAGACTAACAATTTTTAGAAGGTCCGTCTTTATATCTTTCTGAGATGAGTTGATTTTGTGGGGAGTGGGCATGCCTTCCGTCATCGATATGGGTACAAGGAGAAAGCCTTGATTCGTCCTAGAATCATTTATGAGCTTATCTTGGGAAATGGTTTTGATGGATGTTTTCTATCGCCGAACATGGAATAGGGAAAAGAAATAAACATGAGATTCTAGTGTACCTTACATTTAAAATGGTACATACTCCTATCCAAAGGGGTACCTTTAAGTGTGTCGTGCAATTTTTTTTATCGTGTTTTCAGATCGAATTGATTTGATGAATATGAAAATGGAATCAATTTCATTAAAATAGAAATGAGATTTGAAATAAATCAAAGAGAAATGAGATTTTTATGACATGCCATAGATCATCATTAAAATAGAAATTACATTTTTACATGATTGTAAGATATGAAATCTTAGACTCGACTTTGACTATGACTCAAATGTAAATTATGACCTGTAATGGTTAATCTCGTTCTTTAGCTCTTCTTCTTTCAAGAGTTGCTTTAAATGTTCGGTTTAAAAGTTGGTCCACTTTCTCAACTCAATTTGCCGTAGGATCGCGACGGAGACAGATGGATTGGGGCGACATTCCCTCGGCTCGATGTTGAATATGCGTCTACATGAAATCGTGATTGGGTCCATGGATTAAGGCGCGTTGTGTGCGACATTAAACTTGACTGGAATGTTGAATTCGGTGGTGTAATGCCTAGACAATGCTGCTTTTGACATGGTGGATATCCCATTTGAACGCCTCGAGATTGCAAATGGAGTGGGCCGGATTGGACTTGAAAATGAACGTGGCTCATATGTGGAGACGTAATGCAATTGGTGTTGGTTTTGGATCTTAGACCCCACATGAAATGACTTAGACCCGTAAAAAAAACATAATTCATTGGTGTGTGGGAGGGGGCGGGGGGAGGGGGGGTCTTTAAGATAAGGACATGTGATTTGGGTCTTAGACCATTAGATTAGCTTCATTAACTAAGTTAGATTGGTTAATTAGAACAAACTAAGTTAGATTGATTGAAGCTAATCTAATGGTATTTTTATTTTGATTCTTATGACACGTTTCATTATAGTCGGTTTTTATTTTTTTTTTCCTTTATTTTATCGTTTTTGTTTATATAATGTTTAGAATTATTTATATTAATTTGTAAGATAATTTTGCAATGATATTAAAGGATTAAGGATGAAGAAAATAGGATTGAAATTAAGGTAGATTGAAATTCTACCTTTTATTATCATATTTTGTATAACCTTATGATAATTAGCATTTGATTTAATTTATTAACCAATTAGGGTGTTATTTAGAATGATTTGTAAAATTAATTTAATTTTTGTAAAATTAATTTTATTCTGTATTTTTATAGTTTCGAATTTATAGAAATTTTTTAGATTAGTTTTAGCTATTTGTTTCAAGCGTTTTGAGTTAAAATTTCTGAATAAAAATAACAATAACAGAACCCGTGCAGTGCACAGGTCTGTTCTGATCAGAACTGCCTCCTTATCCGTGCACTGCACGGGTCTGGGAAGTTTATTTTGTTTTCTTTTATTCTTTTGCAATTGTTTATTAGTCCTATTTGGATAAATATGGGTTGGTAAATAATTTAAATAGATTGAGTCCAACTTAAGAAATATGTCGTACTTAATTTTTTTAGGACTTTTTATTTTAATTATTTCTTTAATTTAATTTAATTATTGTCTAGTTTGTCTAACATAAATTCAATTGTCCACTTAATTTAATTAGTGTATATTTCTAATTGTTGTTTTTTGAGTCGGTTTTGTGGCGAGATGACGGGTTTGTAATAGATTAGTTCATTTGTTTATATTATGTTTCAATAAACAAACTCACATGCTAAAACAACTTTGACAAAGTTAAATCATGCATTAAACCGCCTAGAATGAGATTGACATGGTTAGGATAATTTTATGTAAAACGATGTTTGCATTTACATAATCTACGCATTTCTTTGAAACAACATTACTTGATTACTAGAGGCCGTTATCGAAACGGGCGGGTTTGGGTGTTCAATTAATGGTTTTCGGATGTCTGAATCAATTTGGTCGCGAGAGTTATTCAATTTGAGTGATTTAGGGAGACAAGTCTCTAAGCTTTGATCACTCGTAATCGATTTGCACTTTGCTTTTGATGAAAGGTGTAAAGTTGACTTGAATGATTCCAAGTTTCCATAAAACTTGGTGGCGACTTCTATCAACCTTAATTCGATTCGGGCTAAACCACATGTCGATATGCCATATCGGATGCACGTGAAGCGAACGCGGGGGTGGTCCACACAAGCTAAAAGGCAAAAAAATGGCATTTAAGGCAAGTATTTGATGTTGAGAAGTTCAATAATATTCTTCTAAGTATGTAATAGGACCACTCAATACAACACTGCGGAAGCTTTAGGTGTTAGTCAATCAACACTGTCAAGGTGGGTGACAGATAAGACTATACTGTCTCACTCAAATGCAATCAAGCTATGTTTAAATGACAAAAACAAACTGGAGAGATTGTTATTTTGTCTTGCACAACTCCAATATTATTAGGTAAGTAAATACGTAACATTCAAATATCAAAGCAATGTAATACACATAGATGAGAAATGGTTATACTTAACAAAACCTACCACGAGGTATTACTTGTCTAAAACTGAACATTTACCTTATAAAAGTGTTCAGTACAAAATATTTATTGGAAAAGTAATGCTTATGTGTGTTGTTGAAAGACCACAATATGGACCAAACAATGAAGTACTATTTGATGGAAACATAGGCATATGGCCATTCACAGATGAAGAACCAACAAGAAGAAATTCAAAGAATAAAGTTACAGGTGCAATGCAAACAAAGTGTATAGAATATGTTAACAAACAGGTTGTCAAAAATATGATACTCAACGTAGTATTGCCAGCAAGCAAGGCAAAGTGGCCTCCAAATCAAAGTAAAACCTTTTATACAGCAAGACAACGTACGCCCACATATTAAGAACTCTGACCCATAGTTTAGAGTTGCAGCAAGCAAGGACAGGTGGGATATTGTATTAAACTGCCAACCACCAAATTCACATACTTAAACGTCTTAGATGGGGGTGGGGGGTTCAGAGCCATTAAGCCACTTCACCAAAAAACAAATTATTACAAGTTTGATAAACTTGTTGTGGAAGTTAATAATGCATTTCATATGTTAGAGGTTGTTTAACTGAAATATGTATCCATAACATTGATGACATGCATGTTAGAGTTCATGAAAAAAAAAGAGTGAAAATGACTACAGTTTGCCACACATGCACGAGGTGAACCAAGCAAAATACCCTCACCATAAGATCATAGAGCATTTTAGGAAGGAGAGAAACCCATACTCACATAATTATCATCACAAGTCTATCCAACAAAAACAAACCAAAACTTAAATCATAAATATACAAAGAAGGGTTTTACAGAAATAAACATCCCTTAGTCTTGAAGAAGGAACTTAAATCCAAGGAAGTACTTAGAAAGCTAGTCCAGAAACCACCTATTATACTCAGGTTTTCCTGCATGGCGACCCATTTCTTCGTCCTTTCCTCTATGTCTTCCTTCTTCATCAAATAAAACTCCGCTTGCTCATCCAAAGGTGTTTAAAGGCCAACAAATGGGTCACCCATACATGTCTCAGAAACAACATTAACATCAGAAGAATAAGGAAGCACAACACCAGATTCACGGTCTACCCTTTTAGGGACATGGTAAGAGATTGAATATGATAAGAGACTTAAGACGATGAGAGATTGAAGAGGATAACAGATAGGAAATCACAAATGAAGAAGGATGTCTCATATGAAAGGATGAGAGAGAGTTTATATGAAGAGAGAGAGGGTGGGAAGAAGACGAGTTGATGAAAGAGAGGCAATTAGGGTTTTCTGTGTTGGGATATGAGAGAGATGGAGATTATATGAGTGAGGATGAGTGGGAAAGAGGGGCTTCTAGGGTTAGTTGGGCGGGGTTTGTAAGAAATAGCGGAAGGGATTTAGGCTAATAGGAGATTGGACATGGGCTAATTATTGGTTATAGGCCTTAATTAGGTATGAGTTAGTGGAAATAGGTTGGGTTAATGAATGATAAAAGTTTTAATTTACAAAAGCAAACAAGGATAAGGTGGTCATTTTACCACTAAAAAACTTTCTTAATATAGAAAGAGGGAAGAAAACACGACTTATCCAATAATAAAACACGGCTAACTAATTTTGCCAATGTTGATACCAAAATATCGCTTTAGAAGAGTTACGATTATATGTTACATACTCGCTACTTAATGGTAGTGGCAGACCTAGGGGTGCGCACAACACCCCACATGCGCACCCTTAGTTGGTGATTTTTTTTTTCTTTTTTGAATGAAACAAAAATTGAAGCTATATAAAGTATCCGTGAAAATAACATTGAATGATAGATTGGTCCAACAGATAAGATTAGCTAGGAATGGTGGGCGGGAGGACGCGGGTTCGATTTAATTTATAGTTTGACATAAATTTTATTTATATTTTAATTAAGAGATTATAGAGTAGAGCTTGGTGAAAATAATATATTTTGATAAAAAGATTAATTTTAAAGAAAATATATAAATTAATGAAATAGAACATATTAATCTTATCTAGTGAGACGATCCATTTTCGTAAGAAAAAATCAATCATTTATTGCTAATAATTTTCACAGTGCAAGACCATCTCACCAATAGTTAATGTTTCATAACCCGCAAATGTTATGTAAGACGATTCTATTAAAACAAGAATGTGCCCTATTAAATGTGAAACTGGCTACTAAAAGTATTTGTGTAAGAAGTTTTTCGTGAAAGACCCCCTTACACAAAAATTAGTATTTTTGCCACGAATGTTGTCATATGAATCAACTATTAGACTAACACACATTAATATTACGTGTCATAATGTATTGTTTAGCCCACTTTCATCTTTACCTATAAAGGTAATCAATAACATTGTGTATATGTGACACTGAATAATAAATATTCCTCTTAATACAAAATTTATAAATAGTAAATTTATTAAAATTACAAGAGAATTAAGTATAGCAATTTAATTACAAGTTTCTCCGACACAACCTTCTACAAATACCGCTAGTTAATAATCACCGTATTTGGCTCTGTAGAATTTTTAGACTTGATTTTTAAACAGTAAACCTATTAAATTTTCAAAATTTTGGTGAGAGAACGGTATCAATTACGTAGTGTTAATTAAAGTTATTTCTTGAATACAGAGTATAGTCTGGCAAACCAGTCCATGTCGACTAAAAACCCATCATCGTCCCCATCAAATAATTATGAATTGTACTTTGAAATTAAGCCTTTTTGAACAGTTAGAATCGCCATTGAAGCTCTCTGCGACACTACATTTAATAAAGATGGTTCCGCGGTTCTTTCGGTCAATAAAGAAGGTCTTCGAATGATGGTTGATAAATGTTCATCCAAGGATTATACTAAGCCAATTGGGGTGTTACTTCTGAAATCCAAGTCAATGGTCGATTTTCAATGTCACGAATCGTTTGGTGAAATCGGGATTTCGTTGTCGGAAATCGGGAAGAGATTTCATGAGGGTGGTACCGGTGATGATGATACTACTGCATCTTTAAGCTTCAGGAATCTGATGATATTTGGTTCCACATTGGTATGCATGTTTATCTTCTTTTAATTCTGAAATTCATACTATTTTGTGTGTTAATTTAGTAGTCGTTAATGTTTTCTTGGTTATAAAGTTAGGCTCCTGAACAAGAAAGTAATCTTGTTTTCATTGTTCTTCATAATTAACTGTCTTTTCAGTGGTATTTCTTGTGAAAACATATTGTGGATGTCCATAACCAGGGGCGGACGCAGGAATTTTCTCAATGGGGGGTACAATTTTTTTTTTTCCCGAGTTACAATAGCAAAGTTACCCCTTACCACGGGAACGTTTTTTAGCTCGATTTAATCTTATTCTATGGATTTTAATGGCCTAATCTCGCTAAAACAAGGCAATATTTTGAAAATGTGGGCGCAATAATCTTTGAAATTTTCATAATTCCATTGTGAATTTTGCAGTCGATTTTCAAACCCTTACATGCAATATATGTTAATTAAACTTTTGAAAAAAAAAATATAACTATGTTAATCAAACCAATAATCTTATAGTTAAATTATTGTACAAACTCGAATAAACATTAACAACACAATCATATTTTGAAAAAAATCAGAAAGTAAGAAATAAGTAAAAAAAATGTCTTAAAAATTACCATATGATGAACGGTTACACTACTACAATTTAGCACTTGGGCCACGATAAATCTCGTGGTGCAAGTGCTAAATTTCCGTGGCTAAAGCATATTGCCACGGGTATACCTTTCGTGGCCCAAGTGGCCGTGGCTAATTGAGAGCCACGGGAAAAACAATATCGTGGCTAAATTTCAATTTTTAGCCACGACTTTTCCCGTGGCTAAAAAATTATTCCCGTGGCCGAAAATTATTCCCGTGGCTAAGGAAATATATATGAAATAAATTAATATAATGAAAAATATTATTATTTTTTCACAATCAAATATTTTCACATATTGAATTATGCAGGGTCGTATACTTGATTTGCTAGTTTAGTTAATTCATCCAAACGTCATTTCGTGTCACCAATAATACACTTGTACAGATCGGAGAAGCTTCCCAGGAGGTCACCCATCCCATGACTCCTCTCATCTGAGCACGCTTAATTGTGGAGTTTTTATGATGATCTTCCAAAGATGAAAGTTAACATTTGTTGGTATAATTAGAACTTTGAATTCTTTTAAAATGATTGTTGTCTTTCAAAAACTATATTAACTATCAGTCGAAGATAAAACTGTTGCTTGATTTACATATTTTTGCTGAAAAATACATTATTTTGGCCAAAACACTTCAGTTTTTGATATTTACTTCCCGGTTAATGATTTTGAGTCGTTGTTTTGGTGAAATCAACAAAAATCGTTTTTCTCAAGATGGTAATTTAATCATGTTATCCTTTTTTTCCTTAAGTTAGCGACATTCTAATTTTATTTTCTTTCTTTCCAATCTTTTCATTTTTTTTCATAAGCAAAAAGACGTGAGAAATTATTCTTTTTTAAAAATAAAAAATAAAAAATTATTTTTTACAACTTTTAACCAAAAAGTGGTGACTTTATGCCAAAATAAAATAATAACAATTGTTGTACAATAGAATTTCTTATTTTTTCCATTTTTTAAAGCGTAAATAAGAAATTACTCTTTTTTAAAATTCAGTTTCTATAAATACTTCCTTTAAACACATTTACTAAAATAACTCCTTTAAAGTATACTTTAATAAAAAAACTGTTTCTCGATCAACTACAAATTTTTATGTTACTCCGTCTCTGTTTGAACTTATTCTGTTTGTCACTTAACCAATTTAAACTTTGAAACGTATGATTATTTACACAAATGGAGTAACCAGTTAGAATAAGTCACCTGAATTGCATTTTTAATCAATTTTTTTATCAAAGTGTACTTTACACGAGTAATTTAAAAAAAATTAAAAGTGTATAATTTTAGGAAAAAAAAATATTATAAAAAAAAGTAACTTCCAACTTATTATTTTCTAAACTGATTTCATATTATACTAGATCGGTTCTTTATTCAAAATATTTAAATTATTTACAAAACTGATTTTAAATTACTGATCGCTTATTTTCAACATACCCCGTGATCGATTATTTTCAACATATTTTTTTTTCTTTTCTTTATACATTTATTAATTTTTTGAAGATTATCTTTTATTTTCATTTTTGTAGTGAACTTATACTATTTAATCATTTTTTTGATCTAATTCTCCATTTTTTTTTTCTAAAACATTAATCGAAATTTATTTTGCTCATATCTTTTTTTTTCTATTAAAAATATTAGAAATAAAGTTATATACCGTATCAATTTTTGAATGAGATATTTTCATAAAATATTATGTTTTGATTTCTAAATTAGAGATAATAAATAACTAACTTATTTAATTTGATATGCTATATTTTTAAACGTTAAAACCCCTTTTATGAATATTTTTCAAGGTTATAAATTTTAAATTAAAATTAATAAAACAAATTAACATAAATTCACAATTTTCATAAACATAAATATTTATTTCGATAAATTTTTAAATTATCCTTGTTATGAAAGAAAACGATTAAAAATTCTGATTTTTAATAAAATAAAAAAACAATACCAATTTTTTTATATAATTTTACAAAAGTTTCAATCTTATTAGATAAAATAAAAGAGTACCAAATTTTTATTAAATAATCAAGTATTTTAAAAAATTTATATCTAAATATACATTGATATTATCTATATTTGTCTAAATTTCATTCAGCATTTGTATTTTCTTTTTAAAAACAAGGTTTACGTTTTACTTAACATAAATATATCTTGATTCAAGTCTTGAGAGATTTAGCCACGGTGTTTCTTAATTCGTGGATAAGCAAATGCATTGCCACGGACAAGAGGTATGTCGTGACTAAAATTTTTTTTGGTCACAGAACAACTCGTGGCTAGATATACTTTTGCCACGGGTCTGATATAGTTCGTGGCTAAATTAATTATTAGTCACGGTTGTTGCCAAATTCGTGGCGCAAGTGACTTTTTGCCACGGGAAAAACATTCCCGTGGCATAAAATTTTTCTAAATTATTGAAAGAAAATTTTCCCGTGGCTAAGTAAAATTAAGCCACGAATTATAAATTTCCGTGGCATAAATCGTGGCCCAAGTGTTAGTATGTTGTAGTGTTAGGTTTGGTTTATTAGCTTTTTTAGGTCTTCAAATACACAAATATAAGAGTTTTCAAAGTGGTTATATGCAAAAATTTTGTACAAATGGTCGGGGGTTCAAATCCCACCAACATCATAAAATTATTAAATTTTAAACAACCCAAAAAATGAGTGTAGCAGGGCTCGAACACAGGTTGCTATAGAGATTGAACACTACACTTACCAACACTTACCAACTTAGCCACATTGTATTAATGTTGTTAATGACAATGTTTATTACTTAACACAAATTTCCATAAATCCATGGTGGGCACGTGCCCCCCTTGGCCCCCCCTAAATCCGCCTATGTCCATAAGTCAATTGTATTATTAATGTCCTTCAATGTATTTCATGTGGTATGCTTCTAGACTTGTTCTTCTAGTTTCCTTAGTCATAACTCCTATTTCTCTCCATGTATATATACCCCATTGTGCTAATGAGAAAGATACATCTCTATCACATTCTCTACATATTATAACACGTTATCAGCACGAGTTTATAACCAATGTCACAAGCTAATTGATGCACTAATGTTTGGGTTGATATTATCTTAAGGAACGGAAAAGTGGTTATTATAATCTCTGATTCTTAATCTTGGAAATTCTGCCATATTTATTCGTAAGTCACTCTAATTTTTTTTTTATAATAATGAGGCTTATGATAATATGTATCGTTCTTTTTCTTATTACGCATTAGTTTCTCGCTTTTCAATAATTTTACAACGTAATTTTATACAATGATAAGATGATATTATTTGATTAAAACATGATACTTAACTTATTATCACAAGTTTTATGGTTATTAATTTTAAGAGCGTTATCGTTGAAATATCTCGTTTAATTTAAAGCACTATATTATCATATACATCATGACAATTATGTTTTAACATTTTAATCAATAAGAATTGAAAAATAATGGCACGTGATATTCTATGCTAAGATTCATTCATTCACATGTTAGTATGACAAATTTGGTAGCCATTTTGGTAACGGCATTATTTGGTGTTAAGGAAAATTTAATTGTCATGGTATACACATCACATGAGTTTGTTAATAATCCCATTAAATTAAGATAATACTATTAAATATTTATTTAGATGATGTGGAATATATCTATGTCGTAATGTTTCCTAGACAAGTTAATTAGCACTACCAATTGACAACACGTAGTGCTCAAAGCATGACAAATAAGAAGAGTTTATATACATATATGACAATAATAGTTATATAAATATTATTCGAGTTTGTATTTTAAAAATAATTTCAATTACAACATATAATTATCCTTAGAGATTTATAACATTTATTTGGAACATTTGAATTTTTGCATAAAATATTACCTTCATGTATAGTCTATATGAGGAGTTATCATAATCAATGCATGGTAGATAAAACTTAAATTTCTTGTGTAAATTCTTGCATCATTACAGTTGTTTGAATTCTAACTTTCGATCAAGATATTATAATATTGAGTGCATAAATGAGACTTATATGATGATGTTAAAACAAGGTCTTCATATGTGTTGGATTAATCTCCCAAAAACTCCAACAATTGAATGATAAATAAAGTTTTTATGTTTCAAATGCAAATGCATAGAATGGTCACATTTTGCAAGATGAAACATATAATGTAGAAGAAGTTATAGAATTGTTTTAATTGAAACAATTAATAACTTATTAGAACTTTTGATATTGTCTTAGTATAAATAGCTAGTGGTGGTAATAGTTTTTACACACACAAAATATAGAGAAACAAATTAATATAAATTGGTGAGAATACTTCTTGTTCTAAAGAGAGAAAAGAGAGCGTTCAACATCCATTGGAGAGAATAAGAGTGAGACAAAGTTGGAGAGAAAGTGACAATACTAATTTTTGTGATTGTACTTTACGAACTTTGTAATATATCTTATTAGTGAATTAATTTGTTGAGAGAGCCGTGGTTTTTCCCTTAGTTGAGAAGGGTTTCCACGTGATAAATTGTGGTGTCTTATTATTTGTTTTTACTTACGTTTCTAATTTGTGCTCCATCCTAATATTGTTGTCGGGTGAGTTTATTCCCGCACCGAGTTTACAGGACGCTTCCCCAACAGTGGTATCAGAGCCGAAGGTTCTGTATACTGGGAGGTGTGGGAGATTCCAATTTAGGGAGGAACTTTTATCGTAAATAAGATGGCGGAGAAATTTCATGTTCCATTGTTGGATGGGAAGATGAATTTTATAGTATGGAAAAGCACAGTTGAAGACTTGCTAGTTTAGTCGAGTCTTGATGAGGCTTTGGAAATTACTAAGCCGTCGGAGATTAGTGCGACTGATTGGGAGTCAAAGAAAAAGAAAGTTGTGAGTATGATAAGGTTGGCGGTAGCACCGGATATTAAGTACAATCTTTTGGGCGAAAAGGAGCCGAGGGCCTTGTTGGAGAAGCTACAAGGCATGTATGCGTCATAGTCGCTCACCAACCGATTATGTTTGCGCTGGGAGTTGTATTAGCTTAAGATGGAAGAAGGTGATACAAATTTGCAGGACCATATAAATAAGTTTAACCAACTAGTGTGTCAACTCTTGAATGCCGATGAGAAGATAACGGATCAAGAGCAAGCTCTCTTGTTATTGGCTTCATTGCCGAAAAATTTTAGACCCATTGTGATGACGATGCTTGTGGGTAGAGAGAAAATATCTTTGGATGAAGCAATAACAGTGGTGAGAGAAAATGAGAGGATGATGGCAAAAATAGATGGAGAATCATCAAGTGATAGGGTCCTAGTGGCGGATAGTAATGATAGAGGGAGAAGATCACAAAGATTTGGAGATGGCCAAAGAAGTAGATCAAAGTCGCGCGCGAGGGATATTAATAGTGTGGAATGCTATTATTGTCATGAGAAGGGCCATATTTAACGAAATTGTCCAAAGATGAAGGAAGACTTGAAGAGTGTGAAGTCTTTAAGAGAAAAGTTGGGCAAGGATAAGAATGATGATGTAGGCGATTCTTCCAATATGGTGTGTGGTAATAGTTGTGATGAAGATATATTCTTGACTACTCAAGATAAGCTAGAGTGTCAAGAAAAATGGGTGATGGATTCGGGTGCCTCTGTGGATGTGTGTAAAGATCAAGGAGAATTTGATACTTTGCAAACTAAGGGAGATTTTGGGCATGTTAAAGTGGGTGACGGCCTTAAATTAAAAGTTGAGGGTGTAGGGAGTGTGAGAATGAAACTCCATAATGGCATCATAAGAACTTTAAAAAATGTGAGGTATGTCCCTAAAGCTTGTTCCAACATTATCTCGTTGGGTGTATTGACGACTCAAGGGAACCGATATGTCGGTGGTGGTAAGTGGTGCAAAGTGTATCGTGGGAGAAGCTTGGTGCTGCAAGGGGTGAAGACGAAGAACAACATTTGTTATGTAGATGGACATAGCTTAAGAAGAAAGGCCGATATGAAAAAGAAAGTCCGCTTTACTGAGATAGTTGAGGTGTTTGGAGTTTTGGGTCGAGGGAGGAAATTGTTGGATTAATCTCACAAAAACTCCAACAATTGAATGATAAATAAAGTTTGTATGTTTCAAATGCAAATGCATAGATTGGTCACATTTCAAATGCAAATGCATAGATTGGTCACATTTTTCAAGATGAAACATATAATGTAGAAGAAGTTATAAAATTGTTTTAATTGAAACAATTAATAACTTATTAGAAGTTTTGATATTGTCTTAGTATAAATAGCTAGTGGTGGTAATAGTTCTTACACACACAAAATATAGAGAAACAAATTAATATAAATTGGTGAGAATACTTCTTGTTCTAAAGACAGAAAAGAGAGCGTTCAACATCTATTGGAGAGAATAAGAGTGAGACAAAGTTGGAGAGAAAGTGACAATACTAATTTGTGTGATTGTACTTTACGTACTTTGTAATATATCTTATTAGTGAATTAATTTGTTGAAAGAGCCGTGGTTTTTCCCTTAGTTGAGAAGGGTTTCCACGTGATAAATTGTGGTGTCTTATTATTTGTTTTTACTTACGTTTCTTATTTGTGCTCCATCCTAATATTGTTGTCGGGTGAGTTTATTCCCGCACCGAGTTTACAGGACGCTTCCCCAACAATATGTACATAGGCATTTTGGTAAGTGTTTTTTTAGAATACTTAAATACAAAATTTAAGATTTGAGACTAACAACTTTATTAATGAAAAAGTGAAGCCTATGAATAAAATCAACAATTGAATGTTTGTGAAGAGTTTTAGAATAATACTCGTTCGATGACATTCAATATATGCCTTGGATTATATGCATCATGTGAAAAAAATTATATAATTACTCCAATAGATATGTACTTGGAGTTTACATGCGAAGAACATTTTAAAAATGAAAATTGACCTGATTCTATTGAAAGAAATTTGAAAATTATAATCAATCGAATATGATGGTGATGATAATACTTTGGCTTAAAAAAAAGGTATTTATGTTGTTGTTTTACTATATGGTATTGGAGATGGTATAAAAATACATATTCAAATTATGTGTATTAGATTTTGGATTTTGAAAATGGAAATACAATAGTTGAATATGGTATAGCTATCTGAAATAAATCACACAACAAGTAAACGTATGTACTAATATACATTTAGTGATTTGATTATTGTGTGAGTATTTTGTACATTTGATATACGGATTATTTCCATGTACATAATTTTATAACATTATCTCCTCTGTTTGATTCTAAAACCAACATGTTTATGAGATAAATATCCCAATATTATGCATCAATGACCAAATTTATATTATGTTATTTGATAGTACATTGAGAAATTAAAATACATATATTTGCTACATATCTAAGGATTGGGATTATTATGGACCCATGGTTCTGAAATTATGTATTATAGTAAAATGTTATTTGAAAGATATTATAATGCATTTACGGGGTAGTGGCACAAGCAACATATATTATCCCTCGGGTATAAATTATTTGTGCCGATGAAAACACATTTTGAAATAATGAAAATTTGAGAAACAACATGAAATATCGAATGACATTCAAAATCACAAAAAAGATGATAGAAATATCACAAATCTCGTCTAATTAGTTGTACATCATATCCTGAAGCGAATTGAATAGAACATTATATGATGAAAATAAAAAGGATAAAACTACGACGCTAATAGTAGGCAACGTAGGTGTTGGACCAATTTCATTGTTTTGATAATGACATGTGTTTACGTAATAATATGTTTTACTCGATATATCATATGCGTGTAATTGTGTGCTTTAGTCTTATTATAGCTAGCAACAATTATGAGAAGAAAGATAAAAGTTAGGCATAACTTTGATAAAGTCTGTGAGACAAAGTTATAACAACTTCAGGAATAACTTTGGAAGTGAACATGGAAGTTATAGCTAACCAGGCATAACTTTAAAGAAAATCGCTTCAAACAAGATCTACATCAAACTACACAAGACTCGAGATGAAGGGTCTTTGTGATCAAGATGAAGAGATGATCCGTATACTGAAGATCTTTGTGAAGATTAGATAGTATAGGTCGTCATTCGGTAACTATTCCATTCGAGAGAAGATTTGACGTTCAAAAGTTTCTAGCGTGAGTCTCTGATTTGGATGATAACATATTGACGCATGATTTTTGGGAAATAAAATGTTTGAATTTTTCAAAAGGAAAGAGAGTATTTTGTATTTATCAATTATTTTAATAGAGAATATATTTATGAGATTCTATTGGTTAGTAATACAACTTATGGGTTGTCATGCTACCTAGGGTTTCTAATATATTCTATCTCAATTTGTTGTTAACCTAATTAGCCCACCTAGTGTTTGAGTCACCTATGGTTTCGTGAAACCTAGTGTTTGTGCCTCCTAGGGATGTGTGCCTCCTAGGGTTTCGTGAGCTAGGTGAATCCGGCCTCCTTAGGTTTGTTTCCCTAGTTTACCTAATCTAGGATTCTAATATATCTTTACAACAATATTTTGAGATATTAAGATAAATATATTTCTATAAGATAAACCAAATAATATTTTGAGATAAAGATATTTCTAAAAGATAAGCAAATATTATTTTATGATAAGATAAGTATCTTTATTAAATATTATACTAGGTTTTTAGATCTTCTATGATTGTACTACTATAAATACTCATTCACATACAATTTGTAAAACACACGAAATACATAACATATCACACGACATTTATTTTACTTGTGTTGATTTTCCAAAATCGTTTTAAAGCAAACCTTTGAGCAAATATTTATTATTTTTAGAGTTTGTTTTTAAAAGAGTTGTGCATCAATTATTATCAATCGCTTGAGTGAGATACGTTATTGGATAATAGTACATCATTATAAGCTTACAATTCTTTAACGGGAATCTGTGTGAGTTATATAGTACTTT
>JAIUZE010010202.1:0-25563 GCA_022085475.1 Heliosperma pusillum
TCATTATTATGAAAAATCATCCAAATTCATCAAAAACAACCAACATGTTATAAATTCATAAAACACCATAATAACCACTACTTAACATGTTACTAACTAAAAATCATAAAATCATAATAATATGAACAAAAACTAAAGATGAACCAAAACTAAAGAAAACAAAAGCGAATAAAAGCTATGTAACATATATCCGTCGAGTAACTCGGAATTGTTACCTTAGCTAGCAAAAATCAATTAGCACCAAAATAAGAAGTATAAACTAAGAAACCCGTCTTCTAATCTTCCCCTAATATATACGAGTCACCAAACTCGTCTTCAAAATCTTCCCCTATAAGAAATGAAAAGAAAAACATTATTAGAATTAAAACTTGATTTTCCATAATTAAAGTGTTGAAAACGATTTTGACGGAATTGAAAATAAACCGTACTTGAAGATGGAGAGCGAAGAGGAGATTCTGGAAATATAAGTTAGGACGGATTTAATTAAGAAATGAAGGTTTTATGATGATTTTGCTCAAGAACGACGCAGAACAAATGAAGAACGATGAAGAACGTTCAAGAACGATGAAGAACGATTAATTTGATCTTAATTTGATTTGTTGGAAAATGAAAGTTGTTGGTGAGTAATGAAAAGAAAGAAAATATCAAGGCTTAAGAGGGGAAAAAAGAGACGTGTGAAAGGGAGAGGAATCGGGTCTGTTTTTACGCGATTTGCGGAGTTTAAGTTGACAGACCGATAAAGTTACAAATATCTTAGATATTTTTATTAGTTTAATCATATTAATTAAAAGATCTAATATGAGTGGAAAAAAAGTGACATGGGGCGTATGACTCAGGTCAAAGTCGGGTTTCGGGACTTAAGTTGACCCGGGAATAGTTAAATGACGTTTGGGGTTAAATCATAAAAGTTATTCTTTAATTCCGAATAAATTCAAAATAATTATATTAAATTATCATAAATCTAAATAAATATTAATAAAAATAAATTAAAAATATTATTTTTTTAAATAAAATTTCGGTCTTCAAAATTACAAGGCGAGTCGGGAAAAAGTCAACGAAAGTCAAAGTCGACTTAAAAGTCGAGAAAAGTCAAAGATGACTTAAAAGTCAAGAAAAGTTTATGACGACTTAAAAGTCAAGAAAAGTCAATGACGACTTTAAAAAGTCAAGAAAAGTCAAAGACGACTTAAAAGTCAAGAAAAGTCAAAGATGACTAAAAACGGGATTTTCATGAAATCTCTCAGAAATTCCAAATACGAACTCGGAATTTCAAAATACGACTCGAAACAATAAATTCTATTTTAAAAACTTAAGTCTGCTGAAAAGTGTTAGTAAATATTTTTACTAGAAAAAATTGGGTACTTCTCGGGTTGTTACAACACGCCCAAAACAAGCAAGTAACAAAGGAGATATGATCATTTTACGAAAAGAGGTCAGTGAAGGAAAATTTCTGTCGGCAGCGAGTGACGCAGCCTGCGTCACCACGACGCAGCCTGCGTCCTATTCGGACAGGTACGAGTCACACAATCTCCACAATTTCACTAAGGCAAAACACAAATATCATCTATCATCACAATTCATCAATTCTCATATCAATTATCAACTAACAACAACCATCATCAACAACACGATTCCTAAGATTACTAATCATATTCTAAATACGATTTCTAACATGGAAAACACATTAAAACACGTAAATGATATCGAGTAACCCTTCACCGTTACCTTTTCCACTAGATAGTAATCTTTGACGGGGTCTAGAAAATCTCCACCTAAACAAAGACGACAAAAGATGAATATAATTCACCTTTGAGAAAGATGGATAAATTGAAAAGCGAGAAAGACGGTAATTTTAGTACCAATACGGATAGAGGAAGATAAGAGGGGAAGAATAAGACGAACTTACGTGAATTTGAGCGAGAAATGAATGAGTAGTGACGATTCTAAACTTGGAAGAATATGGAGGCTAGGTTTTGGTGTTTACGGTGAGGAAGAAGAAGATTGAGTTGTGAGAGAGTTAGGGTTATGAGGGAGTATATGTAGGGTGAGTAAGTGGAAAAGTCAACGAAAGTCAAAGACGGCTCAAACGTCAAGAAAAAGTCAAAGACGGCTTAAGACGGGATTCACTTGAAATCTTGCGGAAATTCCAAATACGAACTCGGAAATTCTAAATTCGACTCGGAAAATTAAATTTACGATTAAAACTAAAATTCGCTGAAAAGTATCCGTAAAATATTTTTACTAGAAAAATAGGGTACATTTCCGGGTGTTACATTTAGGCTTAGACCTACATGGACTTAAGGTTAGTAGACTCATAAAGGAATCTACACAAACTTAACACGCCTTAAAATATGATGTTTGTAATTTATTATGATTTTTACAAGTTTGTTCTATAATCTGGAAAAAACGAGATTATTGAGTGTAATAGTTTTACTAGTGAAAACTTGCCATCTTCATAAAAGGCTTTTGAAATTTTACTTACTAACATTTTTAACGTCCGACCTTTTAATATGTTACACTACTAGGAAATTAAAGCACTTTAGACTTTCGAATCTTGGCGTTACGATTTGTTAAAAACATTTCCCACCTAATAACATATTAAGACTCGTTTTTGGACAGATTTTGTTAAACTGTAAATTAGTACAACTTAGAGATGTTTTTAGGCTTTGACCCTCTGAATATTAAAGTTAGATAACATCTCAAGGAATCCAACCCTACCGACCACTTATCAAAATGATTAGTAAAGAGAGAGATACAACAATTTAAATTTTCTGTTTCCGACTGAAAAATCGTGAAGGGTAGTTAGGTTAATAAAACTTGCTTAATCTCATTGCATGTATGCTTATTAACTAAACCAAACAATAAATGAATTAATAAATCATTCATATACATTCTGGTCTTATGCTAAATCATATTTATAAACTATAGAGCGGGATGAGTTGGTTAACGGAACTTAACATAATAGAAACCGTATAATTCAACTAATGAAAAACAAGAAAGTTAAGAACCGACTTGGATGCATTAGTAATCGATATTTTATACATATTGTAGACTCAGAATTTGTAGAAGAGGCGTTGTAACCGCTCCCTAAGAAACCTTATGAGGTAAGGGAAAACACTAATCCGTACACTATTCATGAACTGTTGAGTATTGTTCCAAATGTTGTAATATTTAATATACTTGTAATGATTGTTGTTATTAGTTGGAATTATTGTGATGAAATGAATATTGAAGATGATTGATGTTGTCCAATCTCTTGAAAATGGAATCGCGTTTGAAATGAAATAAAGGACTTATGATTTTTAAGAGTTTTGAAAACCAAAACCGTTTGATCTTTTGTACAAGTTATGGAAATGTTTAATTTCAAGGAAATGGATTTAATTGATTAGAAAGGTTTTGATATTGGTTCTGAAACGGTTTTGGTAGAGGGGTAGGTTTTCCCAAATAAGGGACCTCTTATACAGAGCTTTTGGTGGGGGTTAGTTGATCGAGACCCTGTCCTCTTATCTTCCTCCTTGGGGTTGGCCCTTGGAGGGGTGTGCACACTCGAGATGTTTGGACAGTTTAGTACATGGTTTGGTGAACCCCGTCTTATCCGGACTAGGGCGAGGGGATCCTCTCCATACGACCTCTATCCAAGTATACCGATGATGAAAACTTATCGAAAGAAATGTTTTCTTTCAAATGAAAATGTATTGGAAGAAATGTGGTTTTGAAAATGTTGGAAACTTATCGAAAGAAATGTTGTCTTTCAAATGGAAAAGGTATCGGAAGGAATGTGATTCGAAAAGTTTGGAAACACTCATGATTTTTCTTGACTATATGAAATACCACATGTTGTTAATGAAAATTCTTATATCTCATACATTTATTTGAAAATGTAATTCAATTTACTATTCTACAACTTACCAATTCTTCTTTTCTGATTGTTTACCTTACTCAACATTATTGTTGACCCTTCTTTTGTTTTGTCCTTGATTGGACCTGTGATGACCACAAACTGTGTGAGCAGATCGTATGACAGGTACTTGTGGAAAGTAGAGTCGAGAACTCTTGGGGAGAGCGCGCTATCATGGAATATTTGAAGTTTGAACTTAAAAAATATTTGATAGTTTTTGAGACTTATAACTTTGATTTGCTTCCGCTAAATTTGGAATGTTGTAATCGGATTTTATCACCTTGGTTTTTATTCATATGGACTTTTATCCTTTTTGCTTTAAATCATGGTTCTATTACCACATTTGACTACATTGTGGTACACCCATTATCCTATTTTATATGAAGTTGGAAATTTTAAACTAAGAGGATATTGGGGGTGTTACAATAATAGGGATTTGGGAGTCTTCCGCCATGTCTAGAATTATGAAATCCACCGGGATGAAGAATTTTTCTATCCTTACCGGTGAAGGAGTGTTCCTGTTAAGTGATCGAGAAAACAAAGCTAACATTGTCTAAAAATTCCATATGTCATATGATGACATAATTATATTGATAATCTGGATTGATTGAATATTTTTTATGATATATAAATTAGCAATTGAAAATGTTTCAGTTATACATCAAGTTAAAGCGAGTTTATTGCGAATGAAACATGTAACTTAACTATGTTTCTCACTTAATAACCTAAGATGTTGAAGACAATTGAATTTTTTTTCAAGAAAGTCTAGCATTAATGATATTTGAGTACATTAAGAAGATGGCTTGAGATATGGACTTAGACATGGTAAACGTAAGGCGAAGGACAACCGTTGTCAGGCCCAAACCCAAGACCATGTCTGAAATTGGTACATATATAATTGTCGTCATTAATGTAATGACACAGTCATTAACATAATGATTGCATTGAAAGAGTAGCTCCTTGAAGTGTCTAGTAGATCTGCAAAAGCAATTGACTCAGGTGTATGTGTTACGGAGGTAGGAGTTACTATTATTCTACTATTTTGGTATGGAATACCAAATGAATTTCTTACATTATTAGTGTAATGGGTTCAAATAGGGTAGAACAATAGCTAATGTGAAGGGTTTTATTATGAAATTAAAAAATGTTGTTATTTCATATGTAGAAATGGTTCATTTAACCTTGCATTATGCATTAAAGTAGAACTGAATAAATGTTATTCATGAACTTGTGACGATCAAGGTTGATAATTTTATTTTATGTTGAAACATGAATAGATTTTACTAGAGAACAAATGTTGTTGTTAAACCTTGTAAGGAGATCGGGTACAGTAAAGCTAACCAAGTTGTTGGGCCTTACATTCTAAGTAATAAGCGACGTTATCCATAATAACATAATGACTAATGGAGTGCAAGTTCCATGACTCAGTTCTTACCCATTTATGGCATTGTCCTTGAGTAATTAAACATACGACTCATATAGAAATTCCACAACGATGGATCTCTAGACCTATTGATATGGATAAATAGATATGTGAATCTTGTTTAGATGATTAAGGGATTAAATATGGCTCTTACTGATTTTAGTGGGAGCATGTCTGATTTTTTATCACACATATAAGGATATATATGGGTTCAATAAGTCATTTTGCTCTGGGTGAATTTCAAATAATGGAAGTATAAGATCAACTTGAGAAGTTGATTTAGTATTGTTTGACATGATGGATGCTCAGAGAATTTGAGGCAAATGCATGTGATCATTTTAGAGATAAAGAAAATGTTTCATACTTAAACCTTATGTGATATGGTTCAGTCTATGACGAGTCACACAGATCTAATTGATTCTTTTATAGAATAATGTTGCACTTAATGCACTATAATGTCTGCGTCCATGATTAATGAAGTGTTCATCTAAAGTTGTTAAAAAAGTTAATCAATCTGATATGGGTTGGAAATGTTCCTAAATTGTCTTTTCTTATAGTTTGAGACTTTGAAAATTTTAAGAAAATATTTCTTGAAATATAGTCTTGACCATGACATACGCTTATGTGGGGTGTCCTTAAGAAGGATGTTAATTAAAAAAAATCCCAAGAGCAAGAGAAGTTTTGTTATGGGAATGTTGTTTATGTTAAGGAGATGTGATCTCTTAAACAGACATTGGGAGTAGAATAAATCTTGAAATGTTCAAGGTTAACATGAATCCTTTGCAATGTTGAAGAAAATTTAGGTTTCATCCATGAAGAGTCAAGGGTATTACACGTGATTATCCTACATAGGTTTTAGTGATGAACTACAACTCCAAAAGGATGGCGTAAATCCTAAAGAAACTCCATGTACCATATCAAAGTACAAACTTTGATAAAAATGGATCTTCAATGTGAAGATGGCATGGAAAGATATATGGATATCTATAAAGCATGGCTTGTAACTGATTTGATAGCCTTTGAGAAAATAGGGTAAATTGTGTATAAGAAGACCAGTGGGAGTGCAACACTCTATATGGTTTGCTATGTAGATGACATACTTCTCTTGTGTAACAATAATACTCTTTTAGTCTGTGAGACTTATCCAGAAAACTGTTTATTATTTTCGCGTATGAGGAGCAAAGACCCATCTAGTCTAGTGATTGTCAGTGGACAATTATATGGGAAATGATCATGTGTGCTTGAGAAGCATTGTGAATCATTTGTGAGATGGACGTTATGATAAGTGATCGTTGTAAACCTTTTACAATGTATTTAACTTTCTTATAGACAAAATTGGTTCATGATCCTTATTTGGATACATTTTGTTTAGATGAATGGAGTTGTGAGTTGGAATTGTTCTGAGCAAAACGATAAGTTTAATATTATAACTAAAATAAGTGTCTTATTGCTTTTGAAGCAAGAAGAATGTGTTTGGTTTGATAATCAAACACACACTTGAATTTGATGATCATGGAGCGCTTTTGGTGCCTATAAATCTTATAATAGTTTCTCTTAATGACATGAGCTAAATTGTGTATATGCAAGACTATAGTTGATGCAATAATTGCATATCCCGTACAAAATGTCTATTGCATTTAAAACATGAGAAGTCATGTTGTTGAAATATGTATAAGACGCATTGGAGAAAGGTCTTAATACTACTAAGTAATGTTTGTCTTAGTGGGAGCTATTTTCGATAATTGATATATATGTATGACATATCACATTTATTAAATATAAATGCATTTTAATGAATATTGAATTGGATTATCGACCCTAAATAAAATACATTGATGAAATGGATCATTAAGTGCGTGACTTGGTTGTAGTCAGAGTATTATGTAGGGACATTTGAATACTCATTAATGACTATTATGTATGCTCGTTGATGGCTATGTTCCATAAGTAATAGGTATGGAGATACTTAGATAGGCCCACCCAAAAGGACTTTATTAAGGATTTTCTTAGTGTCAGTAGAGTACTTTGTAAGTTGTTGACTTTCTTTGGTCTTTAGACCTGAGTCTTTGACTATTCTGTACATGTGAAGTGTATACTTTGATATAATTCCTAGTCCACCGTAAAAGGGGATCATGGCTGATCACTGGGTGTGCATAGAGCGTGTGATATGATCTGATTAGACAAAAGGGGATTTGCTCCTCCCTTATGAAGGGAGTTGATTGTTTCTTGGCCTCTCGAACAGTTTGACTTGTGTAAATGCATGGCCGTGCTCAGATGGGATGATTGTCATTCATCTGCTCTTTTACAAGTAAACTCAGAGATCCGAGAAAAACGATTGGGATATATGAGGTTGACACTTTTCCAACCTTATTAACCTGTTTGAGTCTATGTAGTCGATATGTAATTCTAGAGGCCAATGTTGGTTTGTCACTTATATAGTTTACATGTTTGGTAGTCTTAAGTGGTCCTATTGGGTCACACACAAAAGGTACGATATTCGTATAATTGTAAGTCTGACTCATAATTATACTAATACGGCTCTAATACTGATTAGGCCCAACTGCGCTTCTAGGTAGGGTTTTAGAAAACTATCTACGTTTCTCTCATCTATATAAGAAAGGTTTGTGTGAAAAACCTAATTATCCTATTCATAAGTTTAAACATATAGTGAGAGAACCACAAGAGAGAAAAAGCGTTTTCTCAAGGTTTTCTTTCTTCCCTTCAAGTACTAGCATACAAGGTTTTCTTATTTATATTCCGCTGCGCTAAAAGGTATGTAACGGTTCGTTTTATTTATTATATTGCTTTATTTAATACTTGCAGTTGGTCCGGGCTCAAAGGGTAAAAATCCCTTCAACTGGGACATCGCCCAAAACACCTAAGGGTTTCTTTGTTAATCGATCTGCCATTTGAAGTGTGATATTGGTGCATTTGAGTTCTCTCATACCAAGTTTTTTGCATATGGAGTATTACATCACACTCACACTTGCTTCCAAATCACATAAGACCTTGTCAATCTTGGTGGTATCAATAGTGCATGGGATGGAAGAACTACCTGGATCTATCAATTTGGGAGGAGTCGGGCTCTGAAGAAAAGCACCACATCTTCGGTAAATGCCACAGTTTCTGCCCCATTTAAGGACTCATCCCTTTTAAAGATGTCCTTCATGAATTTCGCATAAGCGAGGATTTGGGTGATTAGATCGATGAATGGTATGAAAACTTCCAAATATTTGACAATGTCCATAAACATCCCTAGTTTCTTATCCAATTTGGTCATGGATTGTCTACTATAAAAAGAAAATCTTATCACCATAGGATCGTCAACCTTCTTGCTTTTGGGTTCCTCCACACTCTTCTTTTCATTGACAATTGGTTCAGTTGAAGAACCTCACGCTTCCTTGTCATTCACCTCATCTCCAATCAACATCTCCTCCACTACCTTATCTCCCTTACCATTTTTATATTCATTTGGTATCTTAGGACCCTCATAGTGCTTTCCACTCCTTAGTTGTATAGCATTGCCGGTTTCATTCGCGGGTGGATTACCTTGTGAAGGTAATTGGCCTTTTCCCCCTAGAGGAACTCCTCGACGCTATTGGGGTTACTTGTGTTTCTAGCATTCTATTGTGGGATAGGATTTTAATGATGATGATATCCTATGATTGTCTATCCTTCTGTATTTTAGTGAAAAAGTCTTGTTTCTTTTGCACTTGAAGAACCGCTTTTTGAAGGTCAAAGGATTGGTCTCCAACTTGTTGTTGCATAGGAGGTTGATTTTGTGGTGGTGGGTTATATTGTTGATTTTGGTTGTAATGTGTTTCATTGTAAAAAAGTTGGTTTTGGAAAGTTTGTCCTTAGTTTTGATTGCATTGTGGTCTTTGAAAAGTTTGTTGTTTGTTTCTTAGAGCGAGGTGGGGGAACATATGCTTGTTGGGGTTGTGGATTTTGAACATTTTGGCTAATGTATGATAAATTTGGGTGATGCTTGGTGTTCTCATTGTAAAAGTTGGAGAGGTAGTCCCTTGTTTGTAGGATTGGAAAGCATTGACTTGCTAAATGGACCCTCTACAGTCTTGCAAATCATGGGCATATGTTCCACAATGTTCACATAGTCCCTGAGGAAGAGTTGGTGCCATCACCATGGGAGTGACTTGTTGCATATGAGGTTCAGAGGATGAGCTAGTTGCTTGTTGAACTTGAGCCATGTGCACTTGAAACTTTAGATTCATGGTCTCCATATGAGAGCTTTATTGAGTGATTAATTGAAAGTTCAATTGAGCACCTAGTTCGGCACCTAATTGAGTGATAGCATCTACTTCATGCCTTCCGCCTCTTGAGGGCCTCCTTGACCTACTAAATTGTGAATTATGTACGGTTATTCCCTTAATTCAGTTCCACATTTGATCATCGTCCACTTTGGTGAATCTTCCGTTAGAGCCCATGTTCAAAAGTTACCCTAGAATCTTCATTCAAACCATTCCAGAATTGTTACGCTAAAAACCACTCGTTCAAGCCATGATGGGCGCACGATCTGCAAATTTCTTTGAAGCGCTCCCAAGCTTCTTAAAGGGTATGTTTGTCACGTTTTTTGAAACCAGTTATTTGGGCTCTCAACATATTGGTCTTCTCTGGTGTATAGAATTTTGTATAGATTCAAGAGCAAATTTCTTCCAAGAGTTAATCCCTAGAGTTGCTTTGATATGGCTTTTAAACCATTGCTTTGCTGCTCCAATAAATGAGAATGGAAATAGGACCCTAAGTATTTGCTCTTGTGTTACCCCCGTTGGAGATATCGTCACAATAGTCGCAGAACGTCTCTATGTGGAGGTGGGGATCCTCGCTGTGCATTCCTACAAATTGGTTTCGCCATACAAATTGAATGAAGGCGGTTTTTGCAATAAAGTTCGTGGTTAAGTTTGTAGGTACCAGTGTAGAATTTGGAAGGGTATCTTCTAGGGATGGAGTGAGAAGAAACTTTAGGTTTTTGCAATAAAGTTCCTGGTTAAGTTCCTGGTTCAGTTGTTTGATCACCGAATGGGTTAATAAACTCCTTAAACGTGGCAACACCCGCCAAACTAGCCACCCCAAGATGCTCAATTTCCACTCCGTTAGCTACAAGGTTTTCTAGTACCCCTTTTTATACCAATGATATAGGCTCCACCGTTGTAATAACCGAATTCTAAGTAGACCTTATATCCACGGTTTTGAAGATTTTGTGAAACCTCCTAAAAGGCCTTTTGATCTCGGGATCGATTCACAATTGCTCTTTGGGAGGAGCTCGCCTGGGAATACAAGAAACTACAAATAAACGGTAAGAATTGTCCCAAGGAACTAAGTTCCCTAAGACAAAACAATAAAACTAAAGTAGACTAAATAAATAATCAAGTTAAACATGCAACAAAGTCCCCGAAAACGGTGCCATTTTTATGATAGGTTTTTAAATCGGGTGTTGGCAAAAGCTAGGTAGTTAGGGTAAGTCGGAGGTCGAACCACGAGGAAGGTAGTGTTAATTAAGTATTGGGAAGTCTACTAAGCTAATGCAAGTCACAGAAGTTTGGATTTATTTTGAAGTAATCTAAATGACTAAACTAAGAAAAACAACTACCAACAAATTAAGGAAGAACAAATAAAGGGAACAAGAATAAGCAAGAACGGTTTTTTCCGTAATAAGGTTAAAGCTATGGTCTTTCTGGTTCATGCTAAGGGTTTAGAGTATTGAAGGCACAAGGTGTGTCAAGGCAAACGAATCTAAGCAAGTTCGGTCACTCCCTCTCAGTCTTATGACCGCTATAGATATTACAAAGACGAGCTCTCGCAGTTATCAAGTTTGCCTACCAAAGTTACGTGGTTATAGTTGCTAATTAGGATTTCGTATCAACATTAACAAAGGAAAAAAGAAGCTAACTGATAAGAAGATATTTATTCTTATTTATACCTCTTATCCATATATTTTTACGGTCGTCTATCATATTATTTGAGTTACTTAATACTCATTTGTTAATTGTGGTATTTTACTACTTCAATATTATTTTGATCGTAAATAAGTTAAATTATAATAATTATGGATTAATAGGTGGTGGGCCGATACAGTACAAGACCGTTTGAAATGCCGAGGAAATAACAGAAGTGGGCTTTATGTAATTAAGTGGATCGAAAGCAAATAGAAAGCCCATCAGATTGATAGAATTTGAACATGGGCCAAGCAAGCATCTCATGAAAAGTACGGACAAAGGCAAGGAAAAGAATACACTGAGCACTAGAAGAAAAGAAGAGAAGCAGTACAATAGCCACGAGATGAACGCAGCAATGGAACTCTATTGCGTCTCAAACTCGATTTCTCATATTTTTAATCACAAAATCTATCTTATTCCTATCAAAATTCTATCCCAAGATAAATATAAATACCCGTCTCAATTACCTTAGTTGAAGCAAGCAAGCAAGTATATACCAAATACCCAAATTATTAGTGAGCGATTTGAGCGGCGACCGGAGGTAGGAGCAGTCCGTCGATTGAAGCGGCTTCATTCGAGGGAAGAAGGAAAACCCACTTGAGGAGGTGTTGCAAACCGATCCGAGGAGGCGTTTCCTGGCCTTAATTATTAAGTCCTTCACTCCTTTTAGCTTATTAATTTCAGTTTACTAGTATTTACTTTATCTTGGATGCTCTAATCTTTCAGTTATTGTAAAAGTTGATTCCGTCTTATCAATATTGAGTTAATCGTATTCATATTATACTCGTTCATATTCTTCTCAATTCATGTTGTTGGCTGCAAATAATTGTTTAAATTGCTAGTAGTTTGAATTGATAGCTAGTCGTATTGTTTGGCGCGGCGTTAAACCGTACAACCGAGTAGCAACTAATTTAATTTAGTACTGCAATGATGTCACTCGATTAAGTTAGGAGTATAATTTGGTCTGATTAATTAATTGGTTAGGGTTAATGAGCTCTTTCTAGTTCTTAATGCGGTTAGTCAATTTGCGGGAACTTGTCACTTTCGTGTAATTGGTTAGCTAGTATTGGTAGTCGAGCGGCTCGCTACTAGTTGAAACTAAGGATTAATAGGGAGAATTTAGCGGCTAAATTCTCTACAGTTAGCCTATTGTTAATTTAATAATTGTTAGAGGAATCGACTATTTAACTGAGTGATTAACTGAACCCGAGAAAGATGTGCTTAATTGTCATGCTTGTTTCACTATTCTTTATACTAGTTGCTCGAAATATCAAAACAAAACCCCCAATTCCGTAAATATGTTAGTATTGGTACATATGTAAGTCAGTTGATAAAGTACATACTAGTTAATTAGTTTTTCCAATCTCTCTGTGGGATCGACCCTACTTATCCTTTACTATGTTTATATTTTTGAGGTTAAGATAGGTAAATAAATTGTTAATTTGTATGCGCAAACGACACGTATCACTAACCACCTATGTCACATTAGCATTTTAACAAACATTTTATATGCAATAACATTGGAATTAGATTTTCAACCTTTAACCCAACAATACAACACCAAATCAGCCCCTTAAACAACCTTAACAATCCCCCTAAGACCCAAGTGGGTCACTAATCACACTGTACCAAACAAGATTCAACAATAGTAAGGAACTTCATCAAGAAATCAACAACAAATAACATTTTGAACAAGTACTTAACAAGTAAACAAATATTGAAATGTAAACAAAGAATAAGAAGAAATATATACCAACTTTAATGAAAGGATGAATAAAGATGAGAACTTTGATTGAATAAAAGAAGATTTAGTCACAAATCTTGAATATAGAACTCAAGTTCAACAACTAACATTAGATTAAGTGACTAATTAGTAAAGGATTAAACTAAAATAAGGTAAGATTAAGGAATAACTAAGACTTATATAAGAGGGACGGTTAATCTTGCTCGGAACTTCTTCAGGGTTTCTTTCCTTTTCTATTCTCTTTCCTTCTCGGGACTATAGCTTCCCTAGAGGAAGAACTTTAGTTCCCTCTAGGACAATGGTTTCCTTATAGGGAAATTAAAAAGTTTTCTTCATTCTTCTCAATTCCACATATTTTTTAAGATTACATATTTTTTAAGATCACATATATACTATATAGTATATATTCGGTTTTCATATTTTTTTTATATTTTCCTTGTGCATATCTTTAATTTTCCTAATTGTACTTTGTTTATAGTTATGGTATTGTCCAAGCTTTGTTTCTTAAGGTTCGACTTCACTACTATATAAACCGTGTATTACGTTTAACAAAACTCAACTTTTTTTAATACAAATTATACATGGTATCCGACACTCGATCCTAATTTTCTCTCAAATCTGTCCGACCTCCTTCCTCCTCTAATGGAAAACTCTGACATCTCTTTCCCTATACCTAATGAACCAAATTAATATACAAATTAATTCTCGTATTAGCCTAACTCGTGCGAGATAAATAAAAGTCATAAGCTTTTGTTTTCTGTCACCACATTACTCTCTAGTGCTCCTCTTGAAATATTATACTCTGATGTGTGGACTTCGCCCACTTACTCTTTCGACAATTAAAAATATTATGTTTTTTTCATCGACTATTTACCAAATTTATATGACTTTATCCCATTAAAAATAAATCTGACACCGCTCCTGTATTTCAACGCTTCTGTGCTCTTGTGGAAACTTTTTTTCAACGTCCCATTATTCACCTTTATTCTGATAATGGCGGCGAATATGTCAAAATCACACCGTCAACCCCGAGCATAATGGTTATGCCGAACGAAGACATCGTCATATTGTTGAAACATGACTGCCACTTCTTTCTCATGATAAATTACCAAAGTCGTTTTGATCATTTTCGTTCACCAATAGTGTGTATTTGATCAATCTCTTACCCATTCCCACATTATTATACTCCTCCCACTTTCACGTTCTCTTGAAAAAACAACACAATTATTCGAAACTTCGAAGTTTTGGGTGTTTATGTTACCCGTGGCTTCGTCCTTACACTTGTAACAAAATTCAACCTCGCTCCGCTCCTTGCATCTTCGTTGGTTAATCATATACTCAAAGCGCTTATCTCTGCTTTGATCCCGCCTGGTGCAAATTTTCACATCCCGTCATGTCAAGTTCATCGAAATTGCCTTCCCTTCCTTTCCTACCTCATTTACTGCCATTATCTCATCCTCTCTCACGCCCACTAAGTGGTGCTCCCTCGTTGTTCCTGTCATCCCCCCTCTTTCCCTGTCCCCACTGCTATTGTTCAACATGCTGCCTCACAACCAGTTCACACTTCTCCCGACACCCATGATACTCATGTATTCCCTCAGTCCCTTGTCTCTACTCAACCCTCCCAGCCCCCTGCACACTTCCATGTCCACACCGCACCTGCTACATCCCTTGTCCACACCCTACCTACTACCACCTATCCAGACTCCCCTTCCACCACCACCTTATCCTCTATCCCGCACTGTCATTACTCACCTTACCAATACATTATAAAAACATATCCTAAATACGCTTACTTCCTCACCTCACATGATCCTGGTGCCTTACCCATAACTATTAAGCAATCCCTCCTTGACACGCAATGGCGTCATGTTATGGACGATGATTCCAAGCTCTCACTCGCAATGACAATTGGACGCTTGTACCCCCTCACCCAAATCAGAATGTGTTGGATTTAAATGGGTCTACCGCATTAAATATAGGGTTATTTCATGGAAATTATCCAACCTAAGTCTCCCCTTCCCAATTTAATCCAAGCTACACATACCAATAATAATTTGTTCTTTACTATGATTTATCTTATTTTACACAAGCTTTGATGTTTACTGGTTGGAACCTGATATTTCTACTTAATAGCAGGTTTCCTTTCTTTTTTAAAAAAAAATTATAAGACTTCATCTTTCTTTTACTTTTTATATTTATGGGTTTTTCCATCTTCTTCATCTTCCTTCTTTTATCTTCTCCTTTTTATTTACCAATTTCTCCTTACGATGAAAAAGGGTGTGTTGTCTTCATCACCTACAAACATTATTTCTAATCCGCCTTCACAGTACCATGTGTTCATGACCCAATCCCATCTTCGCCAATAACCACCATGAATACCTGATATCGATCCCCCATTCCAACCTAAATTCAACCATAAACTCACTTCCGTTCACCACCATAAATGCCAATATGACCCAACACAATCAGCCGTTTTCCATAATTCTTCGACGACAATGTAGTAACACAAATCACACCACTGATGCGGCAACGAAATTGATTCGCAGAGGGGCAAGATGGGCCAGTAATGGTGTTTGGTAGACTGGTTTGTATGGTGATGGCGAAGTGATAGGTGACATTGGGTGGTGTAGGTAAGTGTATCTCGTTAATCAGCCAACACTTCACTCGTCGGAGTGTTTATGGCTAGATCTTAGGTTTAAACATGAGGTGAGTTGGATTTGATGTTGGTGATTTGAAGTGCGTGTTTATAGGGAATTAATGTAACAAAAGGTTTTTATGAACATAATTGATTATGAGAATTGAAAAAAAATATCATAGAGGAAGATGAAGATGGAAGATGCATAAGAAGAAAGATGGACCAGGTAAAGGAAAATGAAAGGGGGCCTTTAGTTTTCGATAGATATTTTTGGTACTTTGGCGGCGGTTTTCTTGGTTTTAATGTGTTGGATATGGAAGTTGATGAATAAGAAGCATATCAATTATGAATTTCTGAGTTTTTGTTGTTTTATGGGTTTGAGACAAGGAAGAGAAGCCCCCGAAGGTAAAAGAATTAAGCTTATTATTGATTTAAATAAGTTTTTTTTATAGGGTGACGTAACAAACAAGTAGTCGGTCACTTGGTTTAATAAAAAGATAAATGAGTGCATTGTTCAGATTATTATGGGTTAAAAGTATAGGATAGATTAAAATGAGAAGAATGGGCATATGGTAGATTATTCCACTTAAATAATCCTTAAATATAAACCCGACAATATCATCGACAAATTTAAGGCTCGACTCATTGCGAAAGGGTTCCATCAACGACTGGGTGGTGATTATTCTGAGACTTTTAGTCCGGTCGTCAAACCTACTACTATGTAAATAATACCTTTCTTTAAGGCGTGGTTGGCATTACTTTTAGTCCCATGCCATTACGCGTGGTTGGCACTTCCGCGAACTCGATGTAAGTAATACCTTTCTTTAAGGCCGTCTCCAAGAGGCCGTGTTTATGGCTTAGTCGCCCGGTATCCTTGATGCCTCTAAACCACGATATGTATGCCTAGTATCTAAGGTTATCTACGGTCTCAAGCAGACCCCTCGGGCTTGGTACACTGCACTCCGCAACTATCTTCTCACCTAAGGTTTCCAAGCCTCCCTTGCTGCTCTTCACGTTTCATTTTTGCTAAATCTACTTCTCCTCTTTACTTGCTTGTGTATGTTGATGACATTGTTGTCATTGGCCCTCTCTTACTAACCTGGAGGTCTTCATTGATACGCTCCCAGTGAATTTTTCACTTAATGATTTAGGTCCTCTCTCCTATTTTCTTGGAGTCGAAGTTCGTCCTAGTGCTTATGATCTTTTTCTTTCTCAAATGAACCACACAAATGATCTTTTATCTCGTCACAACATGCTTGCTGCAAAACCGGCTCCTACTCCTCTTGCTACTTATTCGCCCCTCTTACGTTCCGTTGGTGACCCTATCACTAATGTCATTATATATCGTGTCGTCTTGGGTGGTCTCCAATATTTATCCTTGGCCATCCTGACATTTCCTTCGTTGTCAACAAACTCGCCCAGTTCAAGTAACATCCGCTTCAGCCGCACTTATCTGTTCTCAAACGTCTATTGCGTTATATTAAAGGTACTCTAAATGTTGGGTAACAGCATCGTCATCAAATCCCCTTCCTTTTCACTCTTATTGCGATGTCGATTACGCTGGTCATCAAGACGATTACATTTCTACCACTGGGTACTTGGTTTATCTTGGTTCTAATACGGTTTCATGGATTCCTCAGAAGCAACGGGCTGTTTCTCGCTCCTTTACGGAAGCGGAATTCTGATCTGTTGTTGATGTGTCCGCCGGGCTTACCCGGCTCCGTTCCTTGCTTGGTGTTACGTTTTCCGTGCCTCCTGTTATTTTTTGCAATAGTCTAAGTGCTACCTAAAGTTACTTTGCCAGTCCGGTTTTTCACTCCTGGATAAAATATCTCGCACTTACATTTCATTTTGTGCGGGAACAAGATCGTCAAGGCTCTCTCCATATGCAACATGTTTCTGGCGACGATCAATTGGTTGATGCTCTCACTAAGCCTTTGTCTCGTGCACGGTTTTAGTTTCTTCTCTTTAAGATTGGTTGTACCTCCGACAAGCCCATCTTGGAGGACGGTGTTAAGATTACGTAGTATATATTCGGTTTCCATATATTGTCTATATTTTCCTTGTGCATACCTTTAGTTTTCCCGATTGTACTTTGTTTATAGCTATCATATTGTTCAACCTTTGTATCGTAGGGTTCGGTTGTACTGCTATATAAACTTTATCTTATGTTTAATAAAGCTCAAGCTTTTGCTAATACAAACTCTACAGATAATGCACACCAAACTGCTTATTAGGAGTATCCAAGTCAAGCGAATTGGGGTAAATAAAGGTAAAAATAGGGTGAAATGACACTATATCACTACCCCATATGAACCTATGACCCCTATTTTTCCCCCTTTTCCTTAATTACAACATATTTGGTCATTGTTTGTGTGGTACACGGGGGATCACAGAGGGGCACGCTTTGGAGGACAAGCGTAAAAATACGCATTTGTGGAGTCACTACCATATTTTATGGGAAATTGGAACCGTTCGAATACTTTATGACATGTCAAGACATAAAGTGATGATATGAACACTAAGAACTCGTTACCCTTAGCATTCTATGTCTAGATTGACTCTCGTGGATGCCAATGAACACGGATGTTCACAGAGATTTGGAGTAAGGGGTGAGGGTACGTATTAGGAAGCTCTTTAATCGAACACCTAATCCCGCCCGCCTCGATAACGGCCTCTACTAATGATTAGGGAAATCGTTCGTATTTGATATGTTATCGATTATATGCATGAAATGCAACATCCAACATTTTAATTCTAGCATGTGAATTAGACTATGTCGGTGAGCATGTAATTAGCACTTAATTATGTCAAAATTGGGGATTAAGAATTAATTACATATGAGAGAGAAGCAAAATCATACAGTTACAATGATTAAATAAGATTACAACGGATTACCAAGAAATACAAGATCCACGTCAGAAATATATTCGAAATGGAGATTGTAGAAAAAAAAAAGATTTGAAAACTAAAAGTGACAGATAAGGAGCGATATTAAGACTAATAGTTAGTTAATTACGTAATTAAAGTTACGTCAAAGCGAGAACAAAATTTCATGGATAGAAGTCAACCCAGAACAGGAACAGCATTAGCTGCGTCCTCTGAAAGAGGCGCAAGGCTCATTGCGTCTGTTCTTGAGCTGAATTCTGACTGTGAAGTCAGAATCGCGAGTAGTTAACATTCCTTTGTATATTTACGATTGATTATTGACCTATAACTCAAGTATAAGTGGTTTAACATATTAATTACACTATAATTTGTATCAATAACGAATTACAGAGACCTGATATGAACTAATCGAATTTCAAAGACCCAATTTTGATTTAAAGACAAAAACCCGCTAATATCAAATTATTAGGAATTTAGGTCAAGAACAAAACGTTTTATATAAAAGATTATATTGAAATATGGTTTATGTACGAAGAAAAGGAAATAAGAAAACAAAAAAGAATAAAATCGCAGGAACCAGAGGAAGAAGAAGAAGAGCAGGAGCAGGGCACCCTCTGGAAGAGGCGCATCTTGCGCTGCGTTCGTTCTAGGAGGCATGTTTGACAAAAGGTTTTGTAAAAAGGTTTTGTTTTACTGCTTTTCTTCTCGACGTCTGATGTTTGCTAAAAAGGTTTTGTTTTAAAAATTAGTTTTCAACTTACTATAGATGTGAATCTTACAATAATTGAGCGGAAAAAATAAATACAAATAAAAAGATGGGATTTACACCCTCAGACTTACATGTTTGACAAAACAAGATTAAGTTAACATTTAGTGATTGTTCAACTCGAATGTACGTAAAAAATGCCCTTGTTAGAGGATTTAAATTGATTGATTGAATTAGTTGATTAGGTAGTGGTCAAATTGGTACCCAGAATGATATGAGCTTACGTGGTCGATTGATCAAGCACGTAGGTGTCGAAAGCTTACGGCAATGTCTAGAATGCAAAGAGAGAAGAGAAGGGCGAAACACTTGCGTGCCAAAAAGTGAGATCGGAGGTCTCCTTTTATTTTTAAAAAATATGAAGAGTTTTCGAATAACTCAAACTTTGGGAAAAAATCACGAAAATATTCTGAAAACGGAGAAAACGGGTTGGAAAAAGGGTGCAGTAAAAGCTCCGATACTCCAAAAGGACGCAACACCGGCTGCGTTTTTTCCCCAGGGGTTTTCTCTTGCGGAAGAAATATTTTCACGTTTCTATTATTTAATTGTGGTAGATCTATAGTTCATTTTGAAAAGATACGAGATATATTTTACCAAAAAAGATAAAATTTGAAGATTTAATAAATATCCTAACTATTTTAGAGCGTTCCGACTCGGAATTGTAAAACGGTTTCTAGAAAATGAAGCGGTTTTCGACCCGGACTCCAAATGAACTCTAATGACTGTCAAAACGACTGTACTAGTGCGTAGATGACGACCAAGGGGTAGAAACAAGTGGTTGATCTATCACTTGACGATAAACTTACGAATTGTCATAAATCATTTCGCATACCAAACATGTGGCCCAATCATCACTGGATGGTTGGCGGAAGGTGTAGAACTAAGGTATCTACATAGCCACCACTTTGACTGAGGCTTGGACAAGGCGAAAGTCAAAGTATAGCCACCAGGTCAATCGAAGATTACAACCTGACGACTATGGCGACGCGAGGCTGCTCAAAGGGTCTGAACAAGGACCTATCGTCGGGAACATTTTAAAGTCTGTCGACCATTGAGGAGGGTCGTTTAAAGTCCATTCGACTACATATAAAAGCTCGCCAGCCATAAGAAGGAGTCATACCTGAGGCATCTTCTTACTTGGAATAAGGTGGGCTATAAGGCTCGCCAGCCGTTTGAATGGGGTACGTTATGTGGCTCGCCAGCTGTTTGAATGGGGTGCGTTATGAGGCTCGCCAGCCGCTGAGAAGATTTCATATGTGAGGATCTGCCAGTCTCGGTCCTTAGAGAAACTCTCATCGGGTAAACATATATATTGAAAGAAATCTGCATAATACTGCTGCACTGGATATACGGAAGACTCTGTCAGGACGAATCATTCCGAGGGATATGCTCGGTTGTCGCGAGCAACATCCTGATGATAAAAGACGGCCCACGGATTTTATGTCCAAAAGGGGGGTCGTTGCTGAGATGACAACGTCATGTAACGGTTTTGAAGCCTGTCAAAGCGCGGGTCTTGGAAAAGCACCAAGTACGTGAAATAAGATGTCGGAGAAGAGGCGCACAAGATTTGGGCCCACGAATAACAAATTTTTAAGGAACTTTCAAATTAAAGAGAAAGCATGCTAGGGAATAAGTGCAGCATGAGCTGCGATCTATGGAAGGGGCGTAATGAGTGCTGCGTCATTTCGAGAAATTTTCCAGTAAAAGCGCGACAAACAGAGTTTCCATTTCACATTTCTAAATATTAAACACTCAAAGCCCTCTCAAATTCCAACCAAAAACCGCAAAATTTGATCAAATCAAGCCATAAAACATGACTAATCGAGGTATCCATCCTATCTTTGCTTTAATTTCTTGCTTTTGATTGAATTAGAGTCGGAAATTAGGGTTCCTCCCCTTAAATATTTTGAAAATTAGGAGGGCTTGCCTCCTTTTGACTTGTATGATAGAAATTGATACTATAAATGAATAATTAGCATTGTTAGGAACATAACCATGTATTCTTTTCGCGTTTTCGTCAAGTTTTGAACAAATGAGACAGTTTCACATCTAATTCAAAAACCGATTCGAAAACACCCTTAGGATTGTCCACTTTGGATGAAATTTGATGTTTTCGAACCCTTGTATAATGGGTAGACTTGCTGTGGTGTTGGATTTTCGATTTGTGACAACTTCTGCATGTTTTTTCCTAGGGCATAAACGCTATTATAGCAAAATGCTGCCGAATTTTGACTCAAACCCGTGACTAGGATTTGAATTAGACTAGACTAATGATTGTCTATTAAAGAACCGATTAAAGAGCCATTTGATATTTGCAGGAGATCGAGGTGGCAGGCGTCGAGCCCCAAACTTACCCCGAGGTGCTGGAGTACACCGACGCAGTCGGCTTCACGACGATCTCGGAACTCCGCGACTTTAGCGAGGCGGTGACTTACGCTGGCTTGAAGAAGTGGCAACACCTAGTGAGGAGGGTAAGCCTCTAACTTTGGCTATCTTCATTATTTCCATTGCATAGGAATGCATTTTGATTTGACCCTTATTTACATTTGAATACAGGTGGCACCGTCTCAGCACGTAGCGTTGTGGAGGGTGGTTAACTGGCTGCGGGCTATGGCAATATCGAGGCGCTCTAAGGTGGTTGGGATCGACAGGTATGAACCTCTCATTCCTTTTTCATCTTATTGTATCTTTTCTATTTTGAATTGAAATGATTGAAATGAGGCATTTCTTCATAGAGAGACTTGGAGCAGAAGTCGGCAGAGTCCCGGGAGGAGACGGCTCGTGTGTTGACGAAGCTGGAGGCCATGGACGCTAAGATCGTCGCTCTTGAGGTGACTGTAGCCGAGCTGGATGGCGATGAGGATTAGTTGTCTTTTGTTTTTTGTTGATTTGTACATTTTGGATCGTTTTTGTACATTTTGGATTTTGACTTTGTCTCGGGCGAGAGCCCCCAGTTTGATGTACATGCCTCCTTTCGATTGTATTTGATGGCCTGAGTGTCTTTGATGTTGGGTGTTCTCTGATCCTGCAGATTAGCCTAAAAACAGGTTTGTTAGGCGACGGTTTCTGCCGTCATGCTGCCGAAATTCACATAGAATGTACATAATATACATGCAGCATATTGGTGGCCTAAACTGGCGCAAAACGAAAAAAAAGGTGCCCGAAAATGGCAAAATAATGCAAAAAAGCGCGAAAATGACTGGATAGTAAGGAGGACTACCCCCTAAAAAAGAATTTCAAAAGAAATATATAAGTGTAAAAAAAACCGTAGAAAATGCCCAGAAATGAGCAAAAATGACGACTGGACAGTAAGGATGGCTATCCCCTAAAAAAGAAATTAAAAGAAATATGTTAGGTTTTGAAAGAATGGAAAGAAAGAGGAGTGAAATGATTCCCCTAAATAAATGAAAGAAAATGAATAGGTGTGCTCATTTGGCGGCCTTGTAGACATCCGTCTCGAAAAGCGAACCCGACAAGGATTAGGAAATCTTAGATCTTGGTAATTCGACGTATTACCAAATCCATATCCTATAGGAATAGGAAATCATAGCTGGACATAAATTAGGGAAGAGCGAATAGTATAAATAGAGACGTCGGGGAAGCTATTTATTCACGCAATTCTTCTTCTATCTTCTGTCTATCACACAAAAGCTCTCTAATCCTAAGAAAATTTTCAAAATCATGGATGCATTTGCAAACCGTCTCAAAGAGTGGACGAATGAGTTCACAAATGCTGAGAAACATGATATGGGTGCTTTCAATCTAGGATCGATCTTGAGTCTAAAATTGGTGAATGTTGTGAGGCCTTTCTTGGATGCTTGTCTTGAGTATTGGGACCCGAATTTGCATGTGTTTGCCTTTCCTACCCTTTCATGAAGAAATAGCTGCCATTGAAGGATGTGATCTGGAAGATGTGTCTGCTATACCCCTTAGCTCCCAAGGATATAAGAATAAATTCAGGGACCTTCTTGGATTGACCAAGGCTGAGGTAGACCGTTATGTGACCTCAAAAGGTTTTCGTATGTATGACTTCGTTGATCGATTTATAAATAGGGAGGACCCTTCTATATCATATGTTGCGAGACGCAGGGCCTTTGGAATTTGCCTACTTCGTTGCTATATCTTTCAAGGCCATGTTGATAAGGAGATGAGAGGCGATCCTCTTTTCCTGAGCCTAGTAGAACAAATGGAGTTGCGCAAGAGCCCAACATGCCTTTACTTAGGACTTAGGAGAGATCATTCTTGGCTTGGATAACAGAAAGGCGAACCGAGAAGTCCCATTATTTTGCAGTTAAGAACCTTTCTCTCTTTTAAATCTCAACTGTTTGTCTCTTTTCTGGGCTTGGATAACAGCATGCTTTTTTCTTCTTCTTTTTTCTTTTTTTTCCTTTTCCTTTTTCTTTTTCTTTTTTGTTTTTTCTTTTCGTTTGCTGCAAATATGGCTGATGGAACAGCTGCGGTTGATCGAGCCTCCAGGTAATGTGCCAGAATATCGTGCTCGATCAATTGCTATGAGAACCAAGCTCTAGATGGTGGACTTCATCCGGATATGCAACTATTACGAAAATAAGCTGAAAAGTGAAGGTGGTATGCTGATCCGATGGATTGTACCATGGTGGCATCTCAGGTCAATCACTGAGGCATCATCTCTGGACCCAACTCGGTCAGTTCCCATTTCTGGCTTAGAATTTATGATATGTGTATTTCCAGAGACTTGATACCGTTCCCCAGACTGCCATGGCACATACTGCAGAGTCTTGTCGAGAATAGGCCACTAGGTAGGTTCAGAGAAACATGTGATTCATACGCGTTCCAGTTGGCTCTTTATGGCTATCTGGCTCATACTTGCAATGGAGAAAGGCTAGTACCCCCAAAGAACGTGAGAAGCTGAGGAAATACGAGCCTGTAGATTATAAGATCCGCGAAGTGGCTAAGGAGAACCAAAAGTATCTGACTGAAGGGGAAAAAGAAGCATGATTCCTAGTTCTTCGTCCAGCGAAAAAACCGAAGTCAACTCCTGGCGTGAAGATAGTGGTACATAGAAATGGTACGGCTAGACCACGAGAAAGACCCTAGGTGATTAGGTCTGAGATAGCATAAGAGCCCCCGACTCGTGGTCGAGACAAGAAGAATGACAAAGGCAAGGGGAAGATGGAAGAATATGAAAGTCCATAGACCTTAATTAGACTCCTCTAATTATTTACTAAATTACTTTTTAATTTAGTTTATAATGATCTATGTAACATGCATGCAAATATAAAGACATTTATATAAAAGAAGAAATTTCCTCACATTGATATGGAAAATATATGGGCACAACAAGAACTCCTTCTTGTTGTTCTTGAGCTATAAATATGGATGAACACAAATAATCTCCAAAGTAGAAGATCTCCTCTAAGTTGCACCAAGATTACACCAAATAATCTACCCTTATTATTAACTAGATAATAAGATAGATATTATACTACTAATATTATGACAATATTACTACACTAGTAATACTTAGGAAATATTAGTATATGAGAGTTTTAGTGAGAAGAAGGATTTTAGAAAGAAGTATAACAAATGCACAAAATCAAGTAGTGAAAAAATGAACAACAAATTGATCATTTTAAAGGCCATTTAGGCCGGACCTTGTAGTCAAAAAATGACTCTTATTTTGTTTGATTTGTTCACATGCATTTGAGTGGAGTGTTGTAGAAAATATGATGATTGTTTTATACTTGTTATGTCACTTTCAAAAAGTAACTAAAGAGTAAAAATAAGAACAAAATCATCACCATGTAACTACTTCCAAAACCGGTCCATTATGGCCTAATTTGGTCCATTTTGATTTTTGATATTTGTCTCACAAATACTTATTGATCATATGGTTAATTATCTTGTATAATTAAGTGTTAATTTGATCATATAACAATTATATGACTCAATTAAATAAATAATATGTACTTAACATTTTAAGTAATATTTTACCATTATATCAAGATATAATGGGTCCCACAATGCTTAGTTAATTTATTTTACAACTCTTTGTAAATATAATTAACTAATTACCTCTATCTCAAAACCTCAACTAATTTAGTAATTTAACGATTAATTACTAAGTTAAATCTTATTTAATCGTATTAAAATAAGATATAAATTTCTTAGTCAATTATCGCATAATTGAAAAATACGTTTAATCGAATTTGAGTTCTTAACTCAATTTCTAACAATTAACTCTCGTACATATCGAATATATGTAATGTACTAAT